>NW_012193585.1:329806-372256 GCF_000504015.1 Erythranthe guttata | reverse complement strand
ATGCGTACTTCCTTTGTGATATAGCAATTCCATTTCTTGATTGAGCCACTTCTATTCCAAGGAAATATTTCAGTTTTCCTAAATCCTTGGTTTGAAAATGACCAAACAAATGCTTCTTTAATTGGGAGATTTTCTCGTGATCATTGCCAGTAATGACAATGTCATCCACATACTCTATGAGGTAGACACAAGTACCGAGAGAAGTATGGCAATAAAAGACCGAGTGATCTGCCTCACTGCGCCGCAATCCAAATTTCTGCACAACCGAACTAAATTTCCCAAACCATGCTCGTGGGGATTGTTTGAGCCCGTAGAGAGATCTCCGAAGTTTGCAAACCAATCCTGACTCCCCCTGAGCAACAAAGCCTCGCGGTTGCTCCATATAAATCTCTTCTTCTAATTCTCCATGAAGAAAAGCGTTTTTAATATCTAACTGGTATAATGGCCAATGACAAATTGCTGCCATGGCAAGAAATAAACGGACAGAGGTGATCTTGGCCACGGGAGAAAAAGTATCCCCATAGTCAAGACCATAAATTTGCGTATATCCTTTTGCCACAAGACGAGCTTTTAGACGATCAATTCGTCCATCTGGGCCAACTTTCACAGTATACACCCAACGACATCCAATAGTGCTTTTTCTTGGAGGAAGAGAGACTAATTCCCATGTTTCATTTTGTTCAAGAGCTTGCATTTCTTCAATCATGGCTTGTCGCCATCCTGGATGGTCAAGTGCTTCACGAACAGTTTTGGGTATGGGAACAGAAGATAAGGATGATACAAAGGCAAAATAGGAAGGAGACAGACGGTGATAGCTTACAAAATTATAAATAGGATGAGGATTACGAGATGACCGATTACCTTTTCTAAGAGCAATAGGCAACTCATTAGCACTAAGGTCAGTAGTAGAGACGTCTGGTGGAGTAGGACATGAATCATTTGACCGTACAACCTCTTCTTCTGCTGGATCAGAAACTTGCGCGCGCCGTTGGTATGTAAGATGAGGCAAGGATGACTCTACTGGAGGAGATTCACTGGGAACTTCTTCGGATGAAATTTGTTCTTCTGGGCTCGAGTATGGAATGTATAAAGCTTCGAGTATAGAATTAGATTCATCTAAAGTGGAGGAGAAAAATAAATTATTTTCAAAGAATGTAACATCTGCAGACATATAGTACCGTTTATTTTCTGGAGAGTAACATCGATACCCCTTCTGCACTCTAGAATACCCAAGAAAGACGCACTTGATAGCTCGAGCAGAGAGTTTGTCTAAGCCCGGTGAAAGATTATGGACAAAACAGGTACATCCAACAATACGAGGATCAATGTGAAACAATGGCTCGTTAGGAAATAAAATAGAAAAAGGAACCTTATGACCTAGAGATGAAGAAGGCATTCGATTTATTAGAAAACAAGCAGTTAAAACTGCATCACCCCAAAAATAAGTAGGCATTTTGGCATGAAGTAATAATGTTCGTGCAGTTTCAATTAGATGCCTATTTTTCCTTTCGGCAATTCCATTCTGTTGGGGTGTGTGAGGACATGTCGACTGATGGATGACACCTTTTGATGACAAAAAAGAGGAGAAGGCTGAAGAAAAATACTCTTTTGCATTATCACTGCGAAGAATTTTGATTTTCGTACTGAACTGGGTTTCAATTTCGTTGTAGAAAGAGGTAAAAATAGAAAATGTTGAATTTTGAATGCCTATCAAAGTCCACTCATCTGTTGAGACAGACTACGTGTTACGACTTTAGGTGTCGTAACAGAATTGTTGTGTTGTCACAGTAATAAATCTACGAAAAGCAGAATAAACAACACAACAATTTAATGTGGTTCGGATACAAACGTACCCTACATCCACGAGGACTTGCAAAACTAGTTCAGATTTACAGTGTACATTAATAGGACTTAATAAAACACTAAAGACTCCCTCTTTATGTGATACGCCGTTCTTGCACACGACTCGAACTTGTTGATAATCAAAGCAATTCCTCCTCCGCACTCTTGGACTTCCTCCAATGTTGAACTTCCTTCAAACGGCGGATAGACCTCTCCCGAGATCTTTTAAGCACTTCTCCCGAAACGCCGATCTTCTTTATGGCCTGGTAGAAGAAACCTGTTCTGTTGCCACACCTGCCGTGCAGACAGGGCTGCAGCACGGGCTGCACCCTTCAAAGCCTTTATGCTGGGATTTTTCTTATTAAAGCTCCATGGGACTCATATGAGGTTGAGGGCCTTATATAGGCACGAAATCCACCACCCTAAACCTAACTTGAGCCCTAAGAAATCGATTAACTAGGTAATAGAATCCTAGTCGATTTCTACTTCTATTCTAGATAAATACAAAAAATACCTAACTAGAATACAATACATGGAAATAAATCTAAGTCCTAATAACAATATTACAAAAATAGGACTCTAATTAATTCCAAAATAAACATGGAAAACAAATCTTTGCCAATCTTTAATTTCCACGTATGGCGGATTTCTTCAATCTTCATAAATAGAAATCTCGTGCCAACAATCTCCCCCTTTGGCATAGATTGGTTATAATCCATGTTTAACAAGAACTCCCCCTGCAGATGAGATTTACTCCTCCTGCAACAGAGATGCCACTTTTCTTCACCCGTCTTGGTCTTCTATCAGAGTGTCCCATCACGGGGCACGTTACAACGCAGCGGAATTGGGTGAATGCCGTGACAGACTTCCGTCTCAACCTTCCTTGTGAACACACGTCATCCAATAAGCAAAGCAAACAAATCAAAACCCAAAATCGGACACTAAGTATATCTAGTGACCCGCTCTGATGCCAATTGTTGAATTTAAATGCCTATCAAAGTCCACTCATCTGTTGAGACAGACTACGTGTTACGACTTTAGGTGTCGTAACAGAATTGTTGTGTTGTCACAGTAATAAATCTACAAAAAGCAGAATAAACAACACAACAATTTAATGTGGTTCGGATACAAACGTACCCTACATCCACGAGGACTTGCAAAACTAGTTCAGATTTACAGTGTACATTAATAGGACTTAATAAAACACTAAAGACTCCCTCTTTATGTGATACGCCGTTCTTGCACACGACTCGAACTTGTTGATAATCAAAGCAATTCCTCCTCCGCACTCTTGGACTTCCTCCAATGTTGAACTTCCTTCAAACGGCGGATAGACCTCTCCCGAGATCTTTTAAGCACTTCTCCCGAAACGCCGATCTTCTTTATGGCCTGGTAGAAGAAACCTGTTCTGTTGCCACACCTGCCGTGCAGACAGGGCTGCAGCACGGGCTGCACCCTTCAAAGCCTTTATGCTGGGATTTTTCTTATTAAAGCTCCATGGGACTCATATGAGGTTGAGGGCCTTATATAGGCACGAAACCCACCACCCTAAACCTAACTTGAGCCCTAAGAAATCGATTAACTAGGTAATAGAATCCTAGTCGATTTCTACTTCTATTCTAGATAAATACAAAAAATACCTAACTAGAATACAATACATGGAAATAAATCTAAGTCCTAATAACAATATTACAAAAATAGGACTCTAATTAATTCCAAAATAAACATGGAAAACAAATCTTTGCCAATCTTTAATTTCCACGTATGGCGGATTTCTTCAATCTTCATAAATAGAAATCTCGTGCCAACAGAAAATATTTCGGAACGTTCTTTCATTAGAAAAACCCAAGTACATCTTGAAAATTCGTCAATAAAAGTTACAAAATACTTAAAACCAAGAGTAGTAGATACGCGACTTGGACCCCATATATCAGAATGAATAACAGAAAAAGGAGAGTCAACACGACTGCTTACCTTTTCAGAAAAAGAAGATCGACTATGCTTCCCTAACTGACATGACTCGCAACACAAAGGCTCTAATTTTTGAAGATTTGGGATCATTTTTTTCATCTTTGCAAGCTTGGGTGACCTAAACGCTCATGCAGAAGATTATGAGATGTTTTTGCGGCACATGTTACCGAACCAGTTAATTGTAGGTAGTACAGGCCTTGGGATTCATGTCCTATGCCAATCATCCGCCCCGTACCACGTTCCTGGATCACAAAAGAATCAGCATCAAAGGTTACAGAACAATTAAGAGAACGAGTGAGTTGGCTAAGAGAGATTAAATTGAAAGGACAATCAGGAATAAACAAAACTGATTTCAAAGACATAGAAGAAGTAGGAGAAGCATGGCCTATTCCTTTCGCGGCAACCTTAGATCCATCGGCTAATGTGATAAACTGAGAAAATTTAGGTGTAGATATTGAGGAAAAAAGGGATATGTTACCGGCAATGTGATCGGAAGCACCTGAGTCAATAATCCAAGAGGTTTTGTTACCAGATTGAGAGATGCAAGCCGTTGAATTATGAGCATTTGGGGAAGATTCAGTTTGACTGGCAGCTTTCAAATCAAGATATTCTTTATACTCAGCCTCTGTGACTGTTACTTCAGACTTTGCGACATGGGCTGTTTTCTTGGGAAATCCGTGAAGAGAGTAGCATGTCTCGTGTGTATGCCCCATTCTTTTACAGTGGGAACATTGCGGTCGACCACTTCTTCCTCCTCGTCCTCCACGGTTAGCATGACTACCATGTCTTCGATTAGACACCATTGCAGAAACTTCGGTGAAATCAGTTGACTTGCTTTCATTTTTTGTAGACGGGACACGAAGTAGACGAGTAATTAAACTTTCCATGGAAGGTACCTCTTGGCTGGTCAGAATTTGGTCTCGTATGTGATTGAAATCTGAATTCATACCACGAAGGATCAACACCATGTAGAGGTTATCGAGTTTTGCTTGTATACCTGCAACAGTATCAGCTTCCAAGAACGTTTTAAGTTCCTCTACAGCAGATTGGGCTCTAGTAACATACGAAACCATATCATGATCAGTTTGTTCAAGAGTCGTTAATCTTTGTACTGAATCGTACAACCTTTGAATGTCATTAGCAAAGACAGTTTGAGCCTTTTTCCAAAAAGTATAACACGTTTTAAAAGACCTGAAATTTGCCAAGATGTTTGGTTCCACAGATTGCCACAATAAGGCACACAGCTGAAAATCAAGCTTTTCCCATTGTTTACGATCACCTTCTGCAATCTGGTCAGATGTTTTCTCTAAATGGTCGTAGTGCCCTTGACCAAGAAACCATAAATCAATTGAAGAAGACCAAGCAAGATAATTTTTACCATTCAGTTTCTCACAACAGATAGGAGTTCCAGAAATAGCGAATGGTGAAAGAACATTAGCAGTAGAACCCTTTGCAGCCATTAAAAAAAAACGAAGCAGGACGGCGACCGGACTGACGTTGGCGGCGTGTGATTTTAAGAGGCGCGTGTGATGCACGCTCCGGGACTGTTGGGCGCGTGATAGAGATTACGTGTCGAATGCGAATTATGACTACATAAACGGAATAAGGAGGCGCCGACGAGTTCAACGGGACCAGCGGCAGACAAATCGGACTCAGTTGGGTGGTACGTGAGATGCACGCGCCGTTGCTGGAGTAGCACGTAGCGACGCGTGGACAGATTTCTGATGGCGTGGTTTTTGTTTTTTTTTTTTTTTTTCTTTTAGACGGATGAAGAGAGAGACCTAACTTTGGCTCTAGATACCATGTTAAAGTTTGACTTTTATTAATCTGACTTGATTCTCGACTCATCTTACAAGATATATATATACAGAGTTTAATTAATTATACTTTAACCACTCATCTACCAACTAATCACATAATTATGCTAATTCCCTACCTAACAACAACTCTAATAAATATATAACTTCCAACAAATACGTTGTCTACCGAGGCAACTTTCTCGAACTAATGTTCGCCTCTATTAATTATCTAGCCATTGAGATAATTATGATTCAGTATATGCTTGGATTTATGATGAGACTTATTGAAATCATACATTCAACATTTGAATGTAATTTCGAATCCAAACTGCTACATTTCCTTCATCTAATGACGCAATATATTAAGCTTTGGAGGTGTAACCCGCCGTCATGTTCCACTTGGAACTCATACAGCACCTCGTTAATAAGCATGAATATAAATCCCGATGTCCTTTTTGAGTTTTCAACTTCCGATTTAAACACTAAAGTCAATGAACAACTTTATTTTCAACTCGGAATCCCCATAGACTATATATGAACAACTCCTTAGTACTTCCCAAGTATTTAAGGATTTGTTTCATAGCTATCCAACTAACATGGTTGGGGTTAGAATAATATCTACAGTTTTGATTCACTACATACGTTATATCATGTCTATAATACGAATTGGGATAACTAAGCGACCTCTTCTATTTATCTCTATAAATACGTATCCAATACGTATGAAGCTTATCCCAAATTCATTTGTTGAGAAATGCTAGGACAATCGTGCTTTAGTTGAAGGCAACATCCCTACAACATTCCAAATGAGTAGGATGCTATCAACACAAAGTACTGGGAAACGTAATGGCACTCCCACTAACCTTCTTGTAAACGTAAAGCTCTTTCGTATTCGTTACTAAATGAATGGCTTGATTTTAGTGTCGAACCGAACATTTTAATTTATGGGATGCTAGGTTCAATCCATAAATGGATCGCTGGAATTTTGCAAACCATTTGCTAATTTCCAGAAGATACAAAGCCTTTCGGCTGCACCACTCTGATTTCCTCGATCTCTCCATAGAGGAAGGTGATCTTCAAATATCCATTTTCCATATCTCGTATTCATACTAGGCATAAATGGCCAGCAAAATCCTAATGTAATTATAGCATAGTGTTTGGTGAAAAGTTATCTCACAGACAACAACTTGTCTTAGAGTATAACTCATTTTCACGTATCTAGCTTTATAGGTCGATATCTTTCCATCTATTCCAACTTAATGATTATAGATCCACTTGAATCCAACAGGAAAGATTCCGTTGGGTGGATTCATCAAGGTCCATACCTTGTTGGAGTATATGGAATCCACGGATTTCATGGCGTTAAGCCAATGTCCCCTACTACATCAAATACAACCTCATTGAAGGTTTCTTGGATCACATCCCTTGTCAAATTCATTTTGACTACCTTCGATGAGGGTTAGCCTATTGAGTTCTCTATGGATCCTTTCGAATCTACACATAGATGGTTAAGAAGTTACATTAATGGGTTAGTTTATTTTGATTGGCTCTTGTTCAATTTATGCTGTTGGAACTTCAATCGTGGTTCTCGAATTTCTTCGAGTTCTACTATACACCTATTCTATCACATAAAAACTTCTTCTTTAAGAAGGTGGCATTCCCCGAGATAAACACTTTTGTTTCAAGGGATAGTAGAACAAGTATCTAAAACAATTTTTTAGATACCCCACGGAATGGCATAAGTTGGATCGACTATTCAACTCGTCTCCCATTAGCAACTTCATGTGGATTATCGGGAATGCCAAAGTTCATATGGTGTGGAACTGACTGCTTTGGTGTTAACCCTATTCAGCAAATACGCGGCGGTATGGAGTGCATGACCCTATAAGTACGCCGGTAACTTAGTGAATCATGTTCTCTTTGAGATAGTCGATAAACTCATAATTTAAGTATTTTCCACTACGATCGGATCGTAGTTTCTTAATACTTTGTATGAGTTGTTTTTCTACTTCGTTTCAGAAATCTTGGAACATTTTATAGATTTCAAATTTGTACTTCATCAAGTATACGTAACCATACCTTGAGTAATCGTCGGTAAATGTTACGAAGTAGTTCAAACCACCCGTGGCAACACTTAGTGCACCACACACGTCTGTATACATGAAATCCAGGAGACCTTCAAACACGCTCCATTTGTCCCTTAAATGGTAATTTGGACATTTTTCTTTTCAAACAAGATTCACAAGCCCGCAATGAGTTCACATCATCCAACATGAACAATCCGTCACATGCAAACTCATTCATTCGTCTTAAAGAAATATGTCCTAATCCAACGTGCCAAAGTTGTGTTGGGTTATCTTCTATATTGAGTTCAGGTTAAACGAAAAACACATCCTTCTCAGAACGTTTCCGATCAAGACATTCCGTGGAGCTTACAAAGCCTAATGGTCTATATTTCCACATTGAAAGCAAGCATCAATTATATGCTTGTTTTCCTTGGCCTTGCGAATACTCGATTTACCCCTAGTTTATCTTTTGCTCGGCTGGAAACTATTTTCTTTTTGCTCTCTTCTTTGACTTTCAACTATTCTTAGGAAAAGATATCAACGGTGCCGAAGGAAAAACATAATTTTCTTCCTATATAACCAACTTGTATTTCAACATATTGACCAACTTCTTCAAAAAGAGATTCAACCATATTCTTGTTGAATTTAATTATGAATGTTGCATAAGAGGTAGTTAGTGATGGAAGTATGTGCTGGGAATCAGACACATGTACGCAGCGGAAAAAAAAATTTTATGCGAATTAAATGAATTTAAAACACATAAACACATGCCAGATAATTGAAAACAATTAATTGCGTACCTTTGCGCTTCCAGCGAAATTAAAAACAACATACATGCGAATTATTTAATCGAAATTAAATCAACTAGCATGCTCGCATTAAATCAAATGATCATGCTCGCAGTAAACATTCAATTTCATGTAGTCACACAAAATCATACAACATACTTACTAACGAACATGCATATTTAATTTAAATAAAAACGAATCGAATAAACATGGATTCGAATTATTACCTCTTGAAGCGTGAGGTAGGCGCACGAGTCGAAGCAAGATTGCCACGGAAAGCAATCCGTGCAACATGGGAGCAGCGGCGGCGAACGGCAGCGATGGCGGCGTGAGCAGCAGTGCAACCGGCGACGGCGGCGGCGTCGGGCAGCTCCTCGATTCTTCGATCTTTCTCCTCTCGGACTTCACCTCGTATACTTCGATCTACTAAAACGTGGCACTAGACACGCAGTAGTTAGAATAAACGGAAAGAATAAACAAAGAAAAGAACCACCACAAATTAATCGGCCAAGAGAAAGCCGATTCCGGCGAGTGGACGGCGACGGCAGCGGTGGTGGACACGGGGGAGAACGACCGAGAGAGAGAGGGAGCGAGTAAGGTTTCGTGTGTGAGTTGTGTGTTGTGCAAGAGCTATTAATCAAGTATTTATAGTGTCTTGTATGAAACCCTAACGGGCTTAAGTTGGACCGGGCCAAACAGCTTAAGCTCGTTAGTTTCTTTACACGTTCGTCTCTCTCAATTCGATGATCGGAAAATTGTAACAATTACATTTTCCGAATCATTATAATTTCCTCGTCATTACGAGTGCCAATTCTCAATTTCCAACTTTCTAAAAGTGGAAACCCTAATTCAGTGCACTTTCTAATTTTGGAAACTTGCCGATTTAGAAAGTCTACTAAGATGTTCGCCTATTCTTTTCCTTTTCTTATTCTCATTCATAATTCCAAATTACGGATGTTGGACCCAATCATATTGACTTCCAATCATGCAAAGATAAAACATTTTTACCTTTGACCGTTCATTCAAAGATCTCATGCGCACAAGCAGTGTGACCCTCGATGGTTCAGGTGTAAGCTAGCCGTGGGCCCACAACCCTTTGTGGTCAAAACTCGTCCCTTAGAGTTACGATTAAGATGAAGCTCGTTTCACCTTAACTACCCAACAAATCAAGATTGGCGTCTAGAAACTACGCGTCATGATTCCCTAGATACAAATGAAGTGCCTGCAAGAACCTTCAGATATAGTTAGCGTACAGTACGATCCGTTCGATTCATATGTCTCGATTGAACTACCGGCATTGGTTCATCGAGACCTCTTTATTTTTTCAATGATTGTGCGATCGTTCTAAGTGTTGTAATCGTTACGTGCATGACTTAGAGAATCAAATTCTTCATCACCTAGTCAGCTCTTGCCAGAGACTTAGAGAGATTACAAACTATGAGAACACACAGGACATCCAGGACTATTCTAGTGATCGAATCCCCGACTACAATGCACAGACCTCCCACTAGATTTCGGACTGCACGAACACTGGCCCTTGGAGTGGTCCTCAGTGGAACTCATGGACAGGTCACGATACAGTTGGTCCTCTAGTGAAGTCACGGTGATGTCTAGGTCATAAGGACTAATGGTGTACAACGATACCATAGATATCTCTACTCGATTATTGGGAACCACTTAGAGATTTCTAGGGTGAGGGAGTTCAGTGAAGACGTCAACTTACGAGCACCCACTTATGCATGCCGATATCACAATACCGTTTACTGATGAGATGCAGTATACATACACTAAGTGCTAGTCTCTTAATGGGAAAGGCCGATATCCTCATTGGTGGCGTAACCCTTCGACTAGGAACACGTTTGACAGTTATAATACTTAAGTAAATATCTCACGATCCTAATGATCAATTACTAGTACTTGTAATAACTGTAAGGACTATATCTATGCTTGTGACAAAGGGACAAAGATATAGAATGCCAAGGTGTTTTATCATTAATACGAAAAAGGTTTGTTTATTACAATAATAAATATGAAAGACCACAGCCACAAGTTGGCTTGTTGGTCACCTACTCTAACAATCTCCCACTTGACCTAAAGCCAACTACCCATGAATCGCAATCCCATCGACTCTCGATGTTTCTCGTGGACCGATCTTGGTAAAGGCTTCGTGAAGGGGTCTGCAACGTTCTCTTCCGAGGTGACTCGTTCAACCTTAACTTCACCTCTATCAATGATCTCTCGGATCACATGATACTTCCTCAGAATATGCTTGAACTTCTGATGAGATCTCGGCTCCGGCGTTATCACAGTACAACGGTACTGGATCATTAGCATTAGGAATGACGCCCAACTCTTGGATGAACTTCCTTATCCAAGTCCCTTCTTTTGCAGCTTCGGACGCTGCAATGTATTCAGCTTCGGTAGTGGAATCGGCCGTCGTGCTTTGCTTGGAACTCTTCCAACACACGGCACCACCATTAAGCGTGAATACAAATCCCGAGTTCGACTTTGAGTCGTCCACATCAGATTGAAAACTATTGCAGAAGCATAAGGCGTCCTTTTCATCTCCTTGATTTCACTAGGTGTTTGAGGACACATAGATTTCGAGAGACGAACCCCATGGGACATTGGCAAGAATCCCTTCTTGGATTCTTCCATGCTAAACCGTTTCATAATGGTGTCTATGTACAGGCTTTGGGATAAGCCAAGCATCTTTCTTGCTCTATCTCTATAGTGCGTATTCCCAATACATAAGATGCTTCTCCGAAATACTTCATTGAGAAACGTGTGGACAACCATGTTTTCGTTTGTTTCAGCATTCCTACATCATTCCTAATGAGCAGAATGTCATCAACGTAAAGCACTAAAATATTAACGCCCTCCCACTAACCTTCTTGTATACACAAGGTTCCTCCATTAAGTTGAGGAGTTCCAGGTGGAGTCCATTGAGATTGTATTCCATTCTCTTTTAGATAGTCAATGAACTCGATGCTCAAGTATTATCTACCACGATCTGATCGTAGCTTCTTAATACTTCGCCCGAGCTGCTTCTCTACTTCGTGTCTAAAATCTTTGAACTTTTCAAATGTTTCGGACTTTTACTTCATCAAGTACACATACCCATACCTAGAATAATCGTCGGTAAACGTAGCGAAGTAGTTGTATCCACCCTTCGCACTAACACTTAGTGGACCACATACGTCTGTATGGATCAAATCCAAAAGACCCTCGGCTCATTCCATTTAAGTAAATCGTGCCAATGGCTTCAGCAGCAACTCTTGCTCCATTCCCCATCCTTAGGTAGGTCTCATCCGCTCTAAGCTTTCTACTTCTTGTCATGAGCTGCAAATCATTACATAAGTGTGAACCACAACCCGTATCCAATACCCAAGAAGAAGAATTGACAGACAAATTTACGTCAATGAAATACGTACCCTTTTCAGAACTTTTCTGCTTTAGGTAAGCCTTGCAGTTGCGGCGCCAATGTCCTTTCTTTCCACAATGATGGCAAGCATCATCAACTTGCTTGCTGACCTTTGCCTTGGTGCCCCCACTACCTTCACCCACTTCGAACTCGTTCTTTGGAAAGAGAACTCTTTCTTTTCTCTTCTTTTGGGAAGAACTCTTATTTCCAGAAGTAGCAGCAACGAGAACTGACTTATGTTTCTTAATGGTGGACTCGAAACTGACCAACATGTTCATTAACTCATCCAAGGGAGGATCTATTTTGTTTATGTTCAAGTTCACTATGAACGATTCATAGGAACTAGGAAGACACAACAGGATCAAATCCTACGAGAGCTCGGCCGGGAGGGTGACATCGAGATTCACTAGTTTTTCAAAGAGATTGATCATTTTGAGACAGTGCTCGTGGACCGAAGTCCCTTCGCGCAGTCTCACCGTGATCAACTCCTTTGTAGCAGCGTACCTCGATGCCCTAATATTCTCACTATACATGCTATCGAGATGAGCCTTTATATCGAAAGCATGTAAGTGAGACTCATATTTCCTCGCAAGCGTGGGCTCCACGGCGGCTATCATATAACACCTAGCATGAGTGTCATCTTTCTTCCATGCTTCATAAGTTGCCCTTTCAGCATCAGTCGATGTGGCAGGTATAGTGGCAGGAAGTCTCTCGTTAAGAACATAGAGACGCCCCTCAACGGTTAGCACAAGCTTAAGATTACGCAACCAATCTAGGTAATTGGGGCCATTGAGTTTATTGTCGAGGATTGACATTGTGGGATTTTTAGACATGATTATCTGAGAGGTTTAGAGAAGAGGATTATTAGAGATTCGTATTAAAATGAAATTTACAATTAAATGTTTGGACTTATGTTATTTAATTGTTCTCCAACTAATTTTATCGAGTTCCACTTCCCTCTAGTAGACAAATGAGAAAACTGATTTTTCTTTAATGGGTTTTAGGTCCAATAGACAAATATAACCCGTAGTTAATCTAGCCTGATTATATTTGCCCAAAGGTAGATCACAATCAATCATATCCACAATATGACCCTAAATTCATTTCCCTCACACTTGATAATGACCTAAGTTAATCTCGCGAATATCAAAATTGTCGTGTGTCAAGTCTGACCTACCAATCAAAGATGCTCATAGAACTTGATTATGCCAAACTAATGCAGTCCCTAGTTAATCTAGCCGACCACGTTAATCTAGCATAACCCTTTTCTATGGTTACCTTCATCACTATGTCAATTGAATTACAACTTACTCTACCATAGCACTCCCCGCTAACACGGCTTACTGCACTACAGTAAATGGCTACACATAATTCAACGTTGGCAGAAGGAAAGAAAAATTCAACAAATTGGTTTTTCTTTATAGCTTGAAATAAATCTTAATTGGATTAAGAATGAGGGATTTTATTAAAAAGTTCTATCTCATCACAAGGTTCGGATTGGTCTATGATATTCCTACATCTATGTTCTCTAAAGGTATATGGAGACGCATATTGTCCTAAGACGAACATACGACCTAACTATATAATTAATTACATTAATTAATTATAGGGTTTTCAAAATAATTATAGAACATCAACTAGCATAAATCAATCAAATAATGTTGAGGTACTAGTAATTAAGTTGAAGTATAATCAATATTATATGTGTGTTGTATTAATTGAAATCAATTTAACAATTTAAATTAATTAATTAATCTAACACACATTTACTAAAATAGATGATTTATGATTCGATTATCTAATTGGGATTAATTGAAAATAATGTTGCCAAAAATTAAAATCAATTTGTTTTAAGTTAAATTTTAGAAATCTGAAATAAAAAAAAAAAAATTCAGTGAACCGGTTCGGCCCGACCGGTCTGACCGGTTCGGACCGAAACGGTCCGGTTTTGCCCGGTCGAGTTGACCCAAATCAGTGGGCCGGGTCAGTCGGACCGAGAACCGGTCTGACCGACCCGAATCCACGTGGATTCGGTCAATTGGATCGCACACAACCATCGAACCGGCCTGTTCGACCGGTTCGATCCGATTAAACAAAAAACCGACGTTTTAAAATTAATTTGAGATCCGATTCTCCAATTTTAAACAATTTTAAAGCTGGAAAAATTCTAAACAATATTTCAAAAATATTTTAAACTTTCGAAAACTCCCAATTACATAATACAACAATCGCTACATTAATAAATCGAACATCCAAAAAAATCATAGCTTGTTAAAAACGACGCAATTAATTGCGCAACGAGCTCTGATACCACTGTTGGGAATCGGACATGTGTAGGAAGCGGAAAACAAAAATTTTATGCGAATTAAACGAATTTAAAACACATAAATACATGCCCGATAATTGAAAACAATTAATTACGTACCTTTGCGCTTCCAGCGAAATTAAAAACAACATACATGCGAATTATTTAATCGAAATTAAATCAACTAGTATGCTCGCATTAAATCAAATGATCATGCTCACAGTAAACATTCAATTTCATGTAGTCACATAAAATCATACAGTATACTTATTAACGAACATGCATATTTAATTTAAATAAAAACGAATCGAATAAACACGGATTCGAATTATTACCTCTTGAAGCATGAGGTAGGCGCAAAAGTCGAAGCAAGATTGCCACGGAAACCAAACCGTGCAATCCGGGATCAGCGGCGGCGAACGGCAGCGACGGCGGCGTGAGCGGCGGTGTAACCGGCGGCGGCGACGGCGTGGGGCAGCTCCTCGATTCTTCAATCTTTCTCCTCTCGGATTTCACTTCGTATACTTTGATCTACTAAAATGTGGCACTAGACGCGCAGTAGTTAGAATAAACAGAACGAATAAACAAAGAAAAGAACTACCACGAATTAATCGGTCAAGAGAATGCCGATTCCGGCGAGTGGACGGCGACGGTGGTGGCCGCGGGGGGAGAACGGCCGATAGAGAGAGGGAGCGGCTAGGGTTTCGATGTGTGAGTTGTGTGTTGTGCAAGACCTATAAATCAAGTATTTATAGTGTCTTGTATAAAACCCTAACGGGCTTAAGTTGGACCGGGCCCAACAGCTTAAGCTCGTTAGTTCTTTTACTCGCTCGTCTCTCTCAATCCGATGATCGGAAAATTATAACAATTACATTTTCGAAATAATTATAATGTCGCTCTTAATTACAATTCGATGATCAGGGACAGGTCACGATACAGCTGGTCCTCTAGTGAAGTCACGGTGATGTCTAGGTCATAATTAATAAGGACTAATGGTGTACAACTATACCATAGATATCTCTACTCGATTATTGGGAACCACTTAGAGATTTCTAGGGTGAGGGAGTTCAGTGAACACGTCAACTTACGAGCACCCACTTATGCATGCCGATATCACAATACCGTTTGCTGATGAGATGCAGTACACATACACTAAGTGCTAGTCTCTTAATGGGAAAGGCCGATATCCTCATTGGTGGCGTAACCCTTCGACTAGGAACACGTTTGACAGTTATAATACTTAAGTAAATATCTCACGATCCTAACGATCTATTACTAGTACTTGTAATAACTGTAAGGACTATATCTGTGCTTGTGACAAAGGGAGAAAGATATAGAATGCCAAGGTGTTTTATCATTAATAGGAAAAAGGTTTGTTTATTACAATAAGAAATATGAAAGACCACAGCCACAAGTTGGCTTGTTGGTCACCTACTCTAACAGTATGAAATTCACTGTGAACTCCGGTAGGAGAACGTCATCGTGGTCACACAACTTCTTTGGGAGCGAGTCATCTCAAACCATGCTCTTGGACCAGAGTCCTTTTGCGTAGCATAAGAGACATCAACTCCTTAGTCGTCACAAACCTCATTGTCATAATACTCTCACCACACACGATCTCGAGGTAAGCATTTGTGTTAACAACATAAAGGTCATTCTCATAATTCATCACTAACTTGGGCGACTAGGTGCTATCATATAACACTTCGTCAATACGGACACCCATCTTCCACTTCTAATATGTGGTGGTCTCCTACTCGGTTGAGTTATCATGAAGTTTGGTCGGCGTATATTTGAGTATGCACAATTGTTCTTGGAGAAAAAGCACCAAACGAATGTTTATTGAGCCAATCAAGGTAATTGTTGCTATTAAGATTTATTGGTGTCGAGAATTGCCGATAAGGGATTCTTAGCATTTATACTGAAAAGCTTTAAGTAGACTTACATAAAAGATAATTCATTATTAATGATTGCTGTAACACCCTCCATGACTTTTACTTAACTAAGAAATGCTTTGGAAAAATGGTCTTTATTAAAATTTTGATACGATTTGAACCTTGAGATATCACTTTAAAATTTGTGGAAGCATTTTTTCGTTTACTTAAAATCATAACCCGAATTTATAAGAAACCATTTTCATAAAGAGTGCTACATACATAACTATGAACGGGGTTTACAAAATACTTGTAATACAGCGGAATAAAATAAACTTTATTTATATACCCCGGTTTAATAGACTAGATTCCAAAATCAGAGTACAAAATGAACTCGTAAAAATTTCCATTATACATTAGCCTTTTAAAAAGGAAAAGTGGAGAGATAATTTTGTAAGAAATCCGGAGACGACATATAAGGCGTCAAGGCTTGTGATTCCTCCAACTCCGCTCCGCTGCACCACTCTGATTACATTGAGGACCTGAAAAGGGGATTCGCATAAAGCGTGAGCCTAACCACTGGCTCAGTAAGAACATTGGCCTGACGATACTCACACCTCTCTCAACGTGTCACTCACGCCCTACGGGAGTCCTAAAGTCCTCATCTATGTTCTTTTCATCTATATCTTTTATGGCATAACTATATTCATTTATTCAATATCATGACATTCATTCATATCACATATAATTGGCCACGTAATAAACTTAACACATAAAATTAGGCATATAATAAACTTGCAATCATTCATTCATATCACATATAATTGGCCACATAAGAAACTTAATACATAAATTAGGCATCTAATAAACTTGCAATCATTCATTCTTACACTTAACATGAATCTCACATTTACTAATAAACTTGCAATCATTCATTCATATACTTAACATGAATCTCACATTTACCTGTTACTTTAAAACTTTCACTTTAAACATTTCATGGATACTTAACATCCAACTTTCTAATCGGGTACTTAACACCCTTCTAACATTTAAGGGTACTTAACACCCTTTTAACTTTACTATGCAATATGCAATATGCAACTTTTAGACTTCTAGACTTTTCATGAAAGAATGCATGAGAAAACATTGGGCCCGTTTGGAAAAACAATCGTGGAGTTCGGCAATAAGCCGTGTATTTTGGAGCTTGTGATCTATAACTTTACTATAGTCACGACTATAACTTTACTATAGCCGAGTTAGTGGTTTATAATCCCGATTCCTATGTGAATCGGTCCCTATGTGGACAGGTCCCTATGTAGACCCCAACTATCAACCACTAACCGGAATATAGTCACGGCTATAACTTTACTATAGCCGAGTTAGTGGTTTATAATCCCGATTCCTATGTGAATCAGTCCCTATGTGGACAGGCCCCTATGTGGACCCCAATTATCAACCACTAACGGGATACCAGCCCACCGTATCCCATACTTATTCACCTAGATCCACAACCAATTTCCAAACATTTTTAACTTTGAAAAAATCGTGATTTATGCATCTTAGACTTAATAATGTATCATATGATCTATCTATGTTTACTTTCACATAAACAACACCAAAGTAACAAGTATCATACCAACTATACTTCAAATCTTTAATCAAATCATTAAACACATAAATCATATAGAACATAACACTTTCACATCATAAGTACACATAAACATTTCATAACCCAAGGTAGCACAAAGGAGGGCATTCTTCAACTTTAACCATATCATAGTCACATAATCACATAATCATATAACCACATAATCACACATTCGTATCATTAAAATATCACTTATATCGCATTTAAAAGCACCCTAGGCCATAGCTATCTAATATTTCACATAGAGCATCGGGTACTTTACCTTTACCGCAAGATCACATAACAACAATTTAGATATATAAGTATAATTCATAAGCCATGGATCGGAGTATAATCACGACCACGTAGGCATAAATATATATATTTATATATAGTAGCATACTTATAATACATAAGCCATGGGTTGGAGTATAATCACAACCACGCAGGCGTAAATACGTATATAGATATATATGTATTATATATTTATCATATGTATAGATACGTGTACAAGATTAAACAACAATCAGCATATGTTTCATTTATCACACATGAAGTTCTAATCCACATAATTTCAGTCAAGTATATAATCGAATACACGTAACAATAATCAAGAACTTTTAGATCATCTAAATAGCACATAAGATCTATAAACAATTTATGATCATTCCTTATATTATAATCATACTCTAACTTATCCCCGGTCACTAATTTCTTCAAGAGTTATTCTATAGGCTAAATATTCTAAACCATTTATTCTAAGTTTATTCATGCTATTAAGATTATGCATCAAGAGTTTAAAACATGCTCATAATTAATTCCAGCAATTCAAAGAAATTCATTTTAGAAAATAGGGCAATTTTAATACTTTAGTTTTGAAAATTCATTTCTCTTTAATCATGCATCCAAAAATTCCGAAACTTTAAAATAATACTCTCCTCGAAGTTAAGAGTACCAATATAAAACAGTTTTCGAAAATACCTATCCAATTAAGAGGAATACGTAAAACCGTACAGCTCTGTTGTCGAAAATCCAGAAACAGAGCAGTGACTTCAAAAATACCAAATAAAATTATATTCTTTTCAAAACACTGTGAAATTTTGACAAAGATTACATCTATAAGTCTAATATCTAATCCAAGTGGAATCACTATGATAGGAGTAACACAAGATCAGATTTAACATGCATTTCTTTCATGACACATAATCTGTGCAGTTTCGGAAAATAAATCACAACTTAATCATTTTTAATCCAAATAAGACACACTTTATATCAAATTCAAAATAACAGAGTTATCTATATTTTCTAGCAATTTCACATTTTTATAGAAATAAATCGTCTACGAAACGTGTCTTAAATACCGTGACTACGAACCTGTAAATTTAATCTAATCATCTAGTTCATGATTCTACACCCAATCATCATATAATCATAAAACCCAAACTTAAACACATAAGATTAACATAAAAACATTGGTTAACTTAACATGCAATTCAGTTTCAGTAAAGACCAAGGGGTCCTTACCCATTTGAAGAAAATCAAGGATAAGAGAAGGAGAAATCGAAGGATTCATGGAGGTCTTCGAGTTTTGGCCATGGATGATCTTGGGATGCTTTGGGCTGAGTTTGAAGGCTGTAGGAGGGCTGTTTTCTTCGAGTTTATTGATGAGAGAAACCTTTTATGAGTATATGCTGAATTATTGAAGGGAAAGAAGAAGGAGAAGAGCTTGCTTCTTTGTGAAAAACAAGAGAAGCCTTTGGGAGTATTTGAAGGAGGGGGGTTGTCGTGGGTGAGAGAGGAGAGAGAGGAGAGGATTTTGGCTGATGTTTTTGGTGTGTGGAATGAAGGGGAGAGGGGGGTATTTATAGAATTGGAGAGGCTTGTATTCTTAATGAGTAAGTATGAAGAGGGGTCTTTTTGCAATTAGGAGTATTTGAAATAATCTAGAGGGACTTCTAGGCAATTTCATTTAAGTTATCTTAAAATAAAATGCTAAATAAAAAGCCAAGTGGAAATGCACATGGAATAAGGGTATGCATGCAACACATACAATCCTAGCCAATTTAAAGAGGGTAAATTACTATCAATTAAGCATATATACTTTCTAGTGTGAGAAGATAAATTCTTATGTTACTAAAACTTAATTCACGTAAATCACATAATTTCACGTGTTCAATTATATTAAACACATGAAATACATTTTAGTTGCACAATTAGAGAATAAAATCAAAAATATTCATGTAGGCATATAATGCACATTAGTTCACATAATTTCACATAAATAGCAAATAAAGCAAATTGAAAAGCAACTAATTAAATTTGCACATACAACACATATGCATGCAAAGGAGACGAGAGGAAAATACGGAAACCTGGTATCGGAAACGCGGGGTGTTACAATTGCAATTAAACATTTGAACTTTTATCATTTAATTGTATACCACTATTTTTTACCGAATTCCACTACCCTCTAGTAGACAAACGAGAAAACTTATTTTTCCTTTAATCGGCTTTAGGTCCAATAGGCAAATGTAACCCGTCGTTAATCTAGCCCGATTACTGTTAGAGTAGGTGACCAACAAGCCAACATGTGGCTGTGGTCTTTCGTATTTATTATTGTAATAAACGAACCTTTATTCGTATTAATGATAAAACACCTTGGCATTCTATATCTTTGTCCCTTTGTCACAAGCATAGATATAGTCCTTACAGTTATTACAAGTACTAGTAATTGATCGTTAGGATCGTGAGATATTTACTTAAGTATTATAACTGTTAAACGTGTTCCTAGTCGAAGGGTTACGCCACTAATGAGGATATCGGCCTTTCCCATTAAGACTAGCACTTAGTGTATGTGTACTGCATCTCATCAGTAAACGGTATGGTGATATCGGCATGCATAAGTGGGTGCTCGTAAGTTGACGAGTTCACTGAACTCCCTCACCCTAGAAATCTCTAAGTGGTTCCCAATAATCGAGTAGAGATATCTATGGTATAGTTGTACACCATTAGTCCTTATGACCTAGACATCACCGTGACTTCACTAGAGGACCAGCTGTATCGTGACCTGTCCCTGAGTTCCACCGAGGACCATCCCAAGGGCCAGCGTTCGTGCAGTCCGAAATCTAGTGGGAGGTCTGTGCATTGTAGTCGGGGATTCGATCGCTAGAATAGTCTTGGATGTCCTGTGTGTTCTGAAAGTTTGTAATCATTCTAAGTCTCTGGCCAGAGCTGACTAAGTGATGATTAGAGAATTCGATTCTCTAAGTCATGCACGTGACGATTACAACACTTGGAACGATCGCACCGTCATCGAACATATAAAGAGGTCTCGATGAACCAATGCCTCTATTTCGATCGGGACATATGCATCGAAGGGACCGTACTGTACGTTAACTATATCTGAAGGTTCTTGCAGGCACTTCATTTGTATCTAGGGAATCATGACGCGTAGTTGCTAGACGCCAATCTTGATTCGTTGGGTGATTAAGGTGAAACGAGCTTCATCTTAATCGTAACTCGAAGGGGACGTGTTTTGACCACAAAGGGTTGTGGGCCCACGGTTAGCTTACACCTGAACCATCGAGGGTCACACTGCTCGTGCACATGAGATCTTTGAATAAACGGTCAGAGATAAAATAGTTTATCTTTGCATGATTGGAAGTCAATACGATTGGGTCCAACATTCGTAATTTGGAATTATGAATGAGAATAAGAAAAGGAAAAGAGTAGGCGAACGTATTAGTGAACTTTCTAAATCGGGAAGTTTCCAAATTTAGAAAGTGCACTGAACTAGGGTTTCCACTTTTGGCACTCGTAATGACGAGGACATTATAATGATTCCGAAAATGTAATCGTTACAATTTTCCGATCATTGAATTGAGAGAGACGAGCAAGTAAAGGAACTAACGAGCTTAAGCTGTTGGGCCCAGTCCAACTTAAGCCCGTTAGGGTTTTATGCAAGGGACTATAAATACATGATTTATAGACCTTGCACACACACAACAAACCCTAACCCTAAAGCGGCCGTCCACCTCTCTCTCTCTCTCGCGCGGCCACCTCCGCCGTTGACGCCGCCCCGTCGCCGGAATCGGCCATCCCTTGGCCGATCCCTTTCGGTATTCTTTTCTTCTTTCTTTTCTTCCGTTAATTCTAACTACTTCGTGTCTAGTGCCACGTTTTAGTAGATCGAAGTATACGAGGTGAAATCCGAGAGGAGGAAGACTGTAGATCGAAGAATCGAGGAGCAACGCACGAGCCGAAGCCGCACGCTGCCCCACGCGCCGCCCCGGAAGTCCGCGCGTGAAGCTCACGCGCCGCCGTGGTCAATCCGCCGCTGTTGCCGCTGCACTCCATTGTTGCCCCGATTGTACGGATTGGTTTCCGTAGCAATCTCGACGTGCTATACGCTCCTACCTCACGCTTCAAGAGGTAAACACGCGAAACCCTAGTTTCGATTTGAGTTTTGTTTAAACCTATGTATTCATGTTTGTTTCGTATGATTTTATGTGATTATGTGTAATCGATTAAATCGTTGCAAGCATGTTATTTGGTTTAAACGCGAGCATGTTAATTGATTTAAATTCGATAGAAATTATTAGCATGTAAATTGTCTTTAATTTTCGCTGGAAGCGCAAAGGTACGCAATTGATTGAATTTAAATTATCGGGCATGTGCTTATGTGATTTTAAACTCGTTTAAATCGCATAAAATTTTTGTTTTCCGCTGCGTATGCGTGCCCGAAACCCAACAGTGGTATCAGAGCTCGTTGCGCAATTAATTGCGTCGTTTAATATGCTATGATTTTATGCATGTTCGATTTATTAAAGTAGTGATTGTCGTATTATGTAATTGGGAGTTTTCATAAGTTTAAAATATTTTTGAAATATTGTTTAGAATTTTTCCAGCTTTAAAATTGTTTAAAATTGGAAAATCGGATCTGAAATTATTTTTTAAAACATCGGTTTTTAAGTGTTCGGATCGAACCGGTCGAACCGGCCGGTTCGATGGTTGTGCACAATTTAGTTGACCGAATCCACGTGGATTCGGGTCGGTCAGACCGGTTCCCGGTCCGACTGACCCGGCCCACTGATTTGGGTCAACTGGACCGGGCAGAACCGGACCGCTTCGGTCCGAACCGGTTAGACCGGTTGGGCCGAACCGGTTCACTGAAAATAAAAAAAAAATAAAAAAATAAAAAAAATAAAAAAAAAATCAGATTTCTAAAATTAAACTTAAAACAAATTGATTTTAATTTTTGGAAAATTATTTTCAATTAATCCCAATTAGATAATTGGATCGACAATCATCTATTTTAGTAAATAGGTGTTAGATTAATCAAATTGATTTAATTTGTTAAATTGATTTCAATTAATAGAACACATATATAATATTGATTATAAATTCAACTTAATTAGTAGTACCTCAACATTATTTGAATGATTTATGCTAGTTGAGGTTCTATAATTATTTTGAAAAACTCAATAATTAATTAATGTAATTAATTATATAATTAGGTCGTATGTTCCTCTTAGGACAATATGCATTTCCATATACCTTTAGAGAACATAGATGTAGGAATCACATAGACCAATCCAAAACCTTCTGATGAGATAAAACATTTTAATAAAAATCCCTCATTCTTAATTCAATTAAGAATCATTTCAAGCTATAAAGAAAAACCCAATCTGTTGAGTTATTTCTTTCCTTCTGCCAACGGTTGGATTATGTGTAGCCCTTTACTATAGTGCAGTAAGCCGTGTTAGCGGGGAGTGCTATGGTAGAGTAAGCTGTAATTCAATTGACATAGTGATGAAGGTAGCCATAGAAAATGGTTATGTTGAATTAACGTGGTCGGCTAGATTAACTAGGGACTGCATTAGTTTGGCATAATCGAGTTCTATGAGCATCTTTGATTGGTAGGTTAGACTTGACACACGACGATTTTGATATTCGCGAGATTAACTTAGGTCATTATCAAGTGTGAGGAAAATTAATTTAGGGTCATATTGTGGATATGATTGATTGTGATCTACCTTGGGCAAATATAATCGGGCTAGATTAACTACGGGTTATATTTGTCTATTGGACCTAAAGCCCATTAAGAAAAATCATTTTTCTCGTTTGTCTACTAGAGGGAAGTGGAACTCGATAAAATTAGTGGGAGAACAATTAAATAACACAAGTCCAAACATTTAATTGTAACAATCATTTAACGCGAATCTCTAATAATCCTCTTCTCTATATGTCTCAGATAATCATGTCTAAGAATCCCATAATGTCAATCCTCGACAATAAACTCAATGGCCCTAATTACCTAGATTGGTTGCGTAGTCTTAAGCTTGTGCTAACTGTTGAGGGGCGTCTCTATGTTTTGAACGAGAGGCTTCCCGCCACTTTACCTGCCACAGCGACTGATGCTGAAAAGGAAACTTATGAAGTTTGGAAGAAAGATGACACTCATGCTAGGTGCTATATGATAGCCGCCATGGAGCCCGCGCTTGCGAGGAAATATGAGTCTCACTTGCATGCTTTCGATATAAAGGCTCATCTCGATAGCATGTATAGTGAGAATATTAGGGCATCGAGGTACGCTGCTACAAAGGAGTTGATCACAGCGAGACTGCGCGAAGGGACTTCGGTCCACGAACACTGTCTCAAAATGATCACTCTCCTTGAAAAGCTAGTGAATCTTGATGTCACCCTCCCGGCCGAGCTCTCGTTGGATTTGATCCTGTTGTCTCTTCCTAGTTCCTATGAATCGTTCATAGTGAACTTCAACATGAACAAACTAGATCCTCCCTTGGATGAGTTAATGAACATGTTGGTCAGCTTCGAGTCCACCATTAAGAAAGAGAAGTCTGTTCTCGTTGCTGCTACTTCTGGAAAGAAGAGTTCTTTCCAAAAGAAGAGAAAGGAAAGAGTTCTTTTCCCCAACAGCAAGTTCGAAGTGGGTGAAGGTAGTGGGGGCCCCAAAGCAAAGGTTAGCAAACAAGTAGATGATGCTTGCCATCACTGTGGAAAGAAAGGACATTGGCGCCGCAACTGCAAGGCTTACCTGAAGCAGAAAGGTTCTGAAAAGGGTACGTATTTCATTGACGTAAATTTGTCTGTCAACTCTTCTTCTTGGGTATTGGATACGGGCTGTGGCTCACATTTGTGCAATGATTTGCAGCTAATGACAAGAAGTCGAAGACTTAGAGCGGGTGAGACCTACCTAAGGATGGGGAATGGAGCAAGAGTTGCTGCTGAAGCCATTGGCACAATTTACTTAAATGTTTTGGATTCTAGTTTTCCTATTGTTTTGAACGATTGTTTATTTGTTCCGTCGCTCATTAGAAACCTTATTTATATTCCTGTATTAGATATTGAAGGTTTTACTTTTGTTTTTGGAAATTCGATTTGCATTATACAAAAGAATGAGAATTTAATTTGCAAAGGACGACTATTAAACAACTTGTATGAACTAAATCCAAATGAAATACCTATTAATGTTATATCAGCAAAACGTAAGGAGATAGATCAAAACCCCGCACAACTTTGGCACGCTAGATTAGGTCATGTCTCTTTAAGAAGGATGAACGATTTTGTTAGTGAAGGATTGTTCTCTTTGGAGGACGTGAAATCACTACAAACTTGTGAATCTTGCCTTAAAGGGAAAATGAACAAATCACCCTACAAAGGGAAAATGGAACGAGCCGAGGGTCTTTTGGATTTGATCCATACAGACGTATGTGGTCCACTAAGTGTTAGTGCGAAGGGTGGATACAACTACTTTGCCACCTTTACCGACGATTATTCTAGGTATGGGTATGTGTACTTGATGAAGTACAAGTCTGAAACATTTGAAAGGTTCAAAGATTTTAGACATGAAGTAGAAAAGCAACTCGGACGAAGTATTAAGAAGCTGCGATCCGATCGTGGTGGAGAATACTTGAGCATCAAGTTCATTGACTATCTAAAAGAAAATGGGATACAGTCCCAATGGACTCCACCGGGAACTCCTCAACTTAATGGAGTATCCGAACGTCGGAATCGAACTTTATTAGATATGGTTCGATCAATGATGGGGTTCACAAACTTACCGGCATACTTGTGGGGTCATGCACTCCGTACTGCCGCGTATTTGCTGAATAGAGTTAACACCAAAGCAGTGAAATCCACACCTTATGAACTTTGGCATTCCCGGAAACCCAATTACAAACATATTAGGATATGGGGTTGTCCCGCTTATGTGAAGCGATTAGTGGGAGATAAGTTGGATAGTAAATCCGACTTGTGCTATTTTGTGGGGTATCCCGAAGACTCAATGGGATACGAGTTCTACTATGTCAAAGAAGCAAAGACGTTTGTTTCGAGAAATGCCACCTTTTTGGAAAGGGAGTTTCTATCCGATAGAAAGGGCAGCATGATAGAACTTGAAGTAGTTCAAGAACCACAAAGTGAAGTTCAAACGCAAGAACAAGTAATCGAACCAATACAACAAACCACTGATATACCTCCTGAACCTACGGTACGTAGATCCGAAAGAGTTCGGAAAATGCCGGATAGGTTATTCCTCCTCGAAAATGATGAAGATCATGTTGATCTTGGACGAGATCCAAGAACATACAATGAGGCCGTATCGGATGCGGACATGGGACATTGGCTAACTGCCATGAAATCCGAAATGGACTCCATGTACTCCAACAAGGTATGGACCTTGGTAGATCCACCCAAAGGAATTGTTCCTATAGGCTGCAAGTGGATCTATAAGAAGAAAATTGGAGTTGATGGAAAGGTATCGACCTATAAAGCTAGATTGGTAGCAAAAGGATACACTCAAAGGCAAGGTGTTGACTATGAGGAAACCTTTTCGCCAGTCGCGATGCTAAAGTCCATTAGGATTTTGCTGGCCATAGCTGCATGGTACGACTACGAGATATGGCAAATGGATGTGAAGACCGCCTTCCTTAATGGAGACATTGAGGAAGAAATCTACATGGCGCAGCCGGAAGGCTTCATATCTTCTGGAAGTGAGCAAAAGGTTTGCAAGCTCCAGCGATCCATTTATGGATTGAAGCAAGCATCCCGTAGTTGGAACATTAGGTTCGACTCAACTATCAAAGAGTTTGATTTTGAGAAGAATCCGGAGGAACCTTGTGTATACAAGAAGGTTAGTGGGAGGGCAGTGATATTTTTAGTGCTTTACGTTGATGACATTCTACTCATTGGGAATGACGTAGGAATGCTGCAACAAACGAAAGCATGGTTGTCCACACGTTTCTCAATGAAGGACTTGGGAGAAGCATCTTACGTATTAGGAATACGCATCTATAGAGATAGAGCAAGAAAGATGCTTGGCTTATCCCAAAGCCTGTACATAGACACCGTTATGAAACGGTTTAGCATGGAAGAATCCAAGAAGGGATTCTTGCCAATGTCCCATGGGGTTCGTCTCTCGAAATCTATGTGTCCGCAAACACCTAGTGAAATCGAGAAGATGAAAAGGACACCCTATGCTTCTGCCATAGGAAGCATAATGTATGGCATGCTATGTACGAGACCCGATATTGCGTATGCTGTGAGTGTCACAAGCAGATATCAGTCTAACCCCGGCCCGGCTCACTGGAAAGCCGTGAAAGATATCCTCAAGTACTTGCGAAGAACTAAGGATATATTTTTGGTCTATGGGGGTGCCGAGTTGAAATTAGAGGGTTTCACTGACTCTAGTTTTCAATCGGACGTGGACGACTCAAAGTCGAATTCTGGATTTATATTCACGCTTAATGGTGGTGCCGTGTGTTGGAAGAGTTCCAAGCAAAGCACGACGGCCGATTCCACTACCGAAGCGAAATACATTGCAGCGTCTGAAGCTGCAAAGGAAGGGACTTGGATAAGGAAATTCATCCAAGAGTTGGGTGTCATTCCTGATGCTAGTGATCCAGTACCGTTGTACTGTGATAACACCGGAGCCGTGGCGCAAGCTAAGGAGCCACGATCTCATCAGAAGTCAAAGCATATTCTGAGGAAGTATCACGTGATCCGAGAGATCATTGATAGAGGTGAAGTTAAGGTTGAACGAGTCACCTCGGAAGAGAACGTTGCAGACCCCTTCACGAAGCCTTTACCAAGATCGGTCCATGAGAAACATCGAGAGTCGATGGGATTGCGATTTATGGGTAGTTGGCTTTAGGTCAAGTGGGAGATTGTTAGAATAGGTGACCAACAAGCCAACATGTGGCTGTGGTCTTTCGTATTTATTATTGTAATAAACGAACCTTTATTCGTATTAATGATAAAACACCTTGGCATTCTATATCTTTGTCCCTTTGTCACAAGCATAGATATAGTCCTTACAGTTATTACAAGTACTAGTAATTGATCGTTAGGATCGTGAGATATTTACTTAAGTATTATAACTGTTAAACGTGTTCCTAGTCGAAGGGTTACGCCACTAATGAGGATATCGGCCTTTCCCATTAAGACTAGCACTTAGTGTATGTGTACTGCATCTCATCAGTAAACGGTATGGTGATATCGGCATGCATAAGTGGGTGCTCGTAAGTTGACGAGTTCACTGAACTCCCTCACCCTAGAAATCTCTAAGTGGTTCCCAATAATCGAGTAGAGATATCTATGGTATAGTTGTACACCATTAGTCCTTATGACCTAGACATCACCGTGACTTCACTAGAGGACCAGCTGTATCGTGACCTGTCCCTGAGTTCCACCGAGGACCATCCCAAGGGCCAGTGTTCGTGCAGTCCGAAATCTAGTGGGAGGTCTGTGCATTGTAGTCGGGGATTCGATCGCTAGAATAGTCTTGGATGTCCTGTGTGTTCTGAAAGTTTGTAATCATTCTAAGTCTCTGGCCAGAGCTGACTAAGTGATGATTAGAGAATTCGATTCTCTAAGTCATGCACGTGACGATTACATCACTTGGAACGATCGCACCGTCATCGAACATATAAAGAGGTCTCGATGAACCAATGCCTCTAGTTCGATCGGGACATATGAATCGAAGGGACCGTACTGTACGTTAACTATATCTGAAGGTTCTTGCAGGCACTTCATTTGTATCTAGGGAATCATGACGCGTAGTTGCTAGACGCCAATCTTGATTCGTTGGGTGATTAAGGTGAAACGAGCTTCATCTTAATCGTAACTCGAAGGGGACGAGTTTTGACCACAAAGGGTTGTGGGCCCACGGCTAGCTTACACCTGAACCATCGAGGGTCACACTGCTCGTGCACATGAGATCTTTGAATAAACGGTCAGAGATAAAATAGTTTATCTTTGCATGATTGGAAGTCAATACGATTGGGTCCAACATTCGTAATTTGGAATTATGAATGAGAATAAGAAAAGGAAAAGAGTAGGCGAACGTATTAGTGAACTTTCTAAATCGGGAAGTTTCCAAATTTAGAAAGTGCACTGAACTAGGGTTTCCACTTTTGGAAAGTTGGAATACGAGAGTTGGCACTCGTAATGACGAGGACATTATAATGATTCCGAAAATGTAATCGTTACAATTTTCCGATCATTGAATTGAGAGAGACGAGCAAGTAAAGGAACTAACGAGCTTAAGCTGTTGGGCCCAGTCCAACTTAAGCCCGTTAGGGTTTTATGCAAGGGACTATAAATACATGATTTATAGACCTTGCACACACACAACAAACCCTAACCCTAAAGCGGTCGTCCACCTCTCTCTCTCTCTCGCGCGGCCACCTCCGCCGTTGACGCCGCCCCGTCGCCGGAATCGGCCATCCCTTGGCCGATCCCTTTCGGTATTCTTTTCTTCTTTCTTTTCTTCCGTTAATTCTAACTACTTCGTGTCTAGTGCCACGTTTTAGTAGATCGAAGTATACGAGGTGAAATCCGAGAGGAGGAAGACTGTAGATCGAAGAATCGAGGAGCAACGCACGAGCCGAAGCCGCACGCTGCCCCACGCGCCGCCCCGGAAGTCCGCGCGTGAAGCTCACGCGCCGCCGTGGTCAATCCGCCGCTGCTGCCGCTGCACTCCATTGCTGCCCCGATTGTACGGATTGGTTTACGTAGCAATCTCGACGTGCTATACGCTCCTACCTCACGCTTCAAGAGGTAAACACGCGAAACCCTAGTTTCGATTTGAGTTTTGTTTAAACCTATGTATTCATGTTTGTTTCGTATGATTTTATGTGATTATGTGTAATCGATTAAATCGTTGCAAGCATGTTATTTGGTTTAAACGCGAGCATGTTCATTGATTTAAATTCGATAGAAATTATTAGCATGTAAATTGTCTTTAATTTTCGCTGGAAGCGCAAAGGTACGCAAGTGATTGAATTTAAATTATCGGGCATGTGCTTATATGATTTTAAACTCGTTTAAATCGCATAAAATTTTTGTTTTCCGCTGCGTATGCGTGCCCGAAACCCAACAATTACATTTGTCCAAAGGTAGATCTCCATCAATCATATCGTTATATGACCGTAAAGATATATTTTCCTCACACTTGATAATGACCTAAGTTAATCTTGCGAATTCAAAATCTTCGTGTGTCAAGTATAACCTACCAATCAAAGATGCTCATAGAACTGATTATACCAAACTAGTTAATCTAGCCGACCACGTTAATCTAGCATAACCCTTTCTATGGCTATCTTCATCATTATGTCAATTAAATTACAGGTGACCCTACTATAGCACTCCCCGCTAACACGGCTTACTGCACTATTGCAAGGGGCTACATATAATTTAACCGTTGGTAGAAGGAAAGAAAAATTCAACAGATTGGTTTTTCTTTATAGCTTGAAATAATTCTTAATAATTTTTTTTTTTTGAGTAATTCTTAATAAATTAAGAATGAGGGATTTATTATTGTTTTATTGTTATCTCATCAAAATTATTGGACATGTCGATTGGATTCCTAAAACGATGTTCTCTAAAGGTATATGAAAACGCATATTGTCCTAAGAGTAACATTCGACCTAAATTATAATTAATTACAATAATTAATTATGAGGATTTGTTTCAAAATAATTAAAGGACCTTAATCAAAATAAATCAATCAAATAAGATTAAGGTACAATTAATTAGGTTGATGTATAATCACCATTATACATGTGTTCTATTAATGAAATTAATTAATTAATTAATCAAACAATCATTTATTGAACATTACTGATTAATAGATCGAATATTTGAATTGGGCTTTAATTGATATATAATTTGAGAAAATTAAAGATCAATTTTGATTTAATTTTAATTTCTGAAAAAAGAATTATTTATTTATTTATTTCCTCCTGTCTGAACCGGTTAGAGCCGGCCAGACCGCTTGGACCGACATGACCGAGTTGTCCGGCCCGGATAGTTTTCAGAAAATCATTTTGAAATTTAAAACTCAAATCCAATTTTAATTTTAAATCCAGTTTCCAATTCCAATTTGAAAATCGATCCAAATCCAATTTTAAAACCAAAATCCAATTTTCTAATTCCAATTTCAAAAATGATCAAATCAAATTTTAAAAATTAAATCCAATTTTCTAATTTCAATTTTAAAATCGATCAAATCCAATCTTAAAATCAAATCCAATTTTCTAATTCCAATTTTAAAATCGATCAAATCCAATTTTAAAATTAAATTAAAATTATACCAACCCAATTCCAATTTCACCAATTCAATCAATTCAATAAACTATTCACATGCAATCGAAAGCAATAAACACGTACTCAATTGTTTAATTTCTATAAACTTATTTATATAAACAAACACGTGCACAATAATTACAATTAATTGCGTACCTTTTCGGTTCCAATCACCGACAAACATGCTCGCATATATAATTAATTTAAATGAAATAAATTAAATCATCATAGCATGCTCGCGAAATTAAATCAAATAATTAACATGTTGAACGAACGATTCACATAAACACATAATCGAACATAAAGGTTCATGTGATTCAATAATCAATTAACATACATTAATCTCAATTAATATAAATTAATTAATATAAATATTAATTAGGGAAGATGATACTTTACCCTTGATGCGTGAATCGAACGAAGACTCGAGAAGATGGCTAGGTGCTCTTCCCAATCCTACTGATCCAACCTCTTTTGTGATCTGAAATTACAGGTCTGCTCCGACTTCAATATCTCAATGAATATTCATTGGAAGCACAATTCCCTTTGGCATATTGTAGATCCATGAGTTTTGAAACGTCTGCCTAAATTTCACGTCCATCCGATCACCGGTTGGTTATTGGCGAATTTTCTCGCTGGGCTGCGCAGAAAATCCGAGAGCAGTTTTTCAGAATTGCCTTCTCGCATCACCGGCTTGTGGCGGCGCGTGGGGACGACCCTGGTGGCGGCGTTGGCGGCATAATAATCTTTCTCCTCTTAGGTTTCACATTGTATATTCAATACACTATCCACGCAACACTAGATACGTGATAGGCTAAGTACAACGAAGAAGAACGGAGGGAAAAGGAAGCTGTCGATGCGGCGGCGACTGGCGGCGGCGCGGCGGCTGGTGGCGGAGGTAGAGTTTCGGCTGCAAGGTGGACGGCCGATGGGGAGAGAAGCTAGGGTTTCAAACTTGTGTTTCGGTCGTTTTTTTTTTTTTTGTGTCTTTCACAAGACATATAAATCCTATTTATATGCTCCTTGTGAAAACCCTAACAGACCTTAAGTTGGGCTAGGCCCAACAGCTTAAGTTCACTCTCTTTCTCGGCTCGTTTCGAACAAACAAATGCTCCCAAAAATATAACAATTATATTTTGACAACGAGCACAAATTCTCGCCGATACGAGTACCACTTTCCAATTTACAGATTTCCGAAATCGGAAACCCTAATTTAGTACTTACGAAATTGGGAAACTTCTCAAAATATAAAGTTCACTAAATTTCCATTGGATTCTTTTCCTCTACTTATTCTCATCCGTAATTAACAATTACGAATGTTGGACTCAATCACATTGACTTCCAATTACACTAAGATTAACAAATTAATCTTAGATCGTTGCAGTAAGGATCTCAAGTACACGAGCAGTGTGACCCTCGATGGTTCAGATGTAAGCTAGCCGTGGGCCCACAACCCATTGTGGTTTAAACTCGTCCCTAGAGTTACAATTAAGTTGAAGCTAGTTTCAACTTAACTACCTAACGAATCAAGATTGACGTCTAGCAACTACGCATCATGATTCCCTAGATACAAATGAAGTGCCTGCAAGAACCGTGTGATATAGTTAACGTACAGTACGACCCCTTCGATACATATATCCCGATTGAACTAGAGGCATTGGTTCGTCGAGACCTCTTTATGAGTTCAATAACTGTGTGGACGTTCTTGATTATATAATATGTTCGTGTTTGACTTAGAGAAACATATTTTTCTAATCACGACACTTTCAGCTGTGGGCACAGACTTCATGGATTATAAATCGCAAGAACACACAGGATATCCATGACTACTCAAGCGATTGAATCTCCTACTACAATGCACAGACCTCCCACTAGATTTCGGATTGCACGAACACTGGCCCTTGGGGTGGTCCTCGGTGGAACTCAGGGATAGGTCACGATACAGCTGGTCCTCTAGTGAAGTCATGGTGATGTCTGGGTCTTAAGGATTAATGGTGTACAACTATATCATAGAAACCTCTACTCGATTATTGGGAACCACTTAGAGATCTCTACATTGAGGGAGTTCAGTGAACTCATCAACTTATGAGCACCCACTTATGTATGCCGATGTCACAACACCGTTGACTGATGAGATGCAATACACATACACTAAGTGCTAGTCTCGAGTGAGAAAGGCCGATATCCTCATTAGTGGCGTAACCCGTTGACTAGGAACTATGGTTAACAGTTATTATACTTAAATAAATAATCTCACGATTCTACTAGATCTATTTACAGAAATTAAGTAACTGCAAGGACTATATCTATGCTTATGCAAGGGACAAAGATATAGAATGCCAAAGGGGGTTTTTATTATTAATATGAAATATATTATTTACGAGTACCGTGAGAAAACATAACAATTAGTTGGCTCTTCGGTCACCTAGTCTAACAAGTATAGCGGTGACTATTGTAAGGAATGAGTTCGAAAAGATTGAAAAATGACCGTTCGTGTAACAAATTCAATTAAATAGGCGGGGTTTACGGCTTTGGGCGCGATCTGGAATTTTCGCCGCGTCATTCATATGGATCTTTTTTTTATCATATTCACTACGATTTATTAAATATTAAAATGAGCAATATTTTATGTAGAAAATTATATTTTCGGAATTCCACACACAAATTAAAAAGTTATACTTCAAAAAAATAAGTGTAAATTAAAAGCCACCTCCTCAGGTAAGATCGAAAAAAAAAAATGTTTGGATTATTACAACCAGTCCCCTTATTTACAATTTTTTTTACATATTTACCCTTGTGGTGTCAATTTAGTGGAATCTTCTAGATTTATGTGGAATATTCTCTTATTAGTAGTCGTTTTATCCCATTTAAATTCCACATTTTGAAACAAGATAATCATAAGATGTATTTCTTAACTTATAAATATCAGATTGTTGAGTATCATAAACTATATTTTCGCACAAAACGAGTACAAATTGGAAAATATTTCACATAGTTTAGAAGATTCCACTAAATTTGACATCACGATGGTTGACGTGTAAGAAGATTCATAGTTGAGGGGGCCAATTATAATTACCCAAACAAGACAGGTTTTTCATAAGTTGACCTTACCTCAGGGGGGTTAGCCGTAATTTACCCAAATAATAAAAATTTAAAGGGAAGAAAAAAAAAGTGGTGATCCAATTTTCTCGATCCACAATCCAATTCCGTTTTCTTCCGACGAACAATTTCATTGCATCCGATTCAATGGCGACCATGGGAGGGGAGTTTACGGAACAATTCGAGGCATATTTCGAAAGGGCTGATTTGGATGGGGATGGCAGAATCAAGTGGGGATGAAGCTGTTAATTTCTTCCGGGGAGTCGATTTGCCCCGACCGGTCCTTGCTCAGGTAAATTCAATTTAATGACATTGGATGAAATATGACATCAATCAATGACATTGATTCTTCTTTCACGTAGATATGGAGGCATGCCGACCATAATTCCGCCGGTATTCTCAGCTGCCCTGCATTCTATAATGCTCTTAAGCTTATAATCGTGGCTCAAACCAATCGAAGTTGGCACCTGGTATTGTAAAGGCAGCTATATATGGTCCAGCTTCTGCAAAAATCCCGCCTCCACAAATAAATCTTGCAGAAGTATCTGCACCGCCGCAGCATTGTTCGAACCCATAGATTGAGTTTGTAGAAACTAGGTTTTCTTGGTTGATGAGAATTTGTTTGTGTGTGTGTCAATTTACAATTCTCAATAAAGTATCGGGTTCGAAGAATTGAAGATTTACGTTTTTAGTAAGCGAAACAACAAGATATGAATTAAGGACATTTCCCATGCAAAAATGTTGGTGTTACATTTACTTCTCAACGACAAAAATCTTCAAGCATGTGTACAAGTGTTAAGAGTAGTTTAATTTGGGACTACATAATAAATGGAAAAAAGGTAATCTCGATAATTTAACTAAAACGAGGAGATGTCAATCGCAGTTATTAATCGGTCTCCCGATCCTTCTGCACCTGATCGTAAGCACAAAGCAAAGAAGCCCTTAAATTCGACATTTCTACCAGCGTCTCCAAAGCTGCCAAAACGTGGAAGTCAGTAAATAATTATACTTATATATAATCATTCGACTAATATCATTACAAGCCGAATAGAAAGAGGAATAATCATCCTAGTACGTACTTGTCTCGAATGTTGATTGGGTTGCACGAAGCTTAGGAGAGACGAGTGTTCCAAACATAGAGAGGGATTTAAATCTTTCTTTCTCAGCCTGCCAAAAAATTATTTCAAGATTTAACTAAATTGATTATGCTTTACTATTGCACTTCTATATAGGACAAGATTTAATCGAAGGCTAACTTACATGATTATTAGCAGTAACCGGCGATCCCGATTCTTCTGCCTTTCTCTTTTCAGACCCTTTATCATCACAAATTAAAAGGACAAACACTAAATTAATATGCATGTCAAGGATGCTAAAATAAAATATTAAAAAAAACCCGAGAAATGGCAATGCAAAAATTGAAGTTCCGTACATTTTATCTCTCTAAAACATGTATACGGCGGCCAAGAACACAACCGTAACACAATTTCAAAATCATAAAACAGCTGTGAAACAAACAAAAATCAATTTAGAAGCAAAGCCATATACCCAGACTATCAGACTTGTTCTTCAACAACTGATCCTCCTCAAGTTTGGCTTCGTCAGACGACGTCCATTTGCACAGAGTGAAGCATGGTAGCTCCGTATCGGTACCACCTGGAAATATAAACACGAAAATGATTTACGGACGCATGGCTAATTAAACACTATTACTGCATATTCTACGAAGTGTTAGATAAACTCAAGGCTTCAAAGTATTTCATAAAAACACCATATATCCTAAGTTTCGATACGATGGGAATATTTTAAAATAGATTTTTTTTTTTTCATAATTTCCAATTAAAGAAGTACCATTGTCTACTTGCAATGTAGTTGAAGCATAGTGAGATTTGAGGTCAAACAAAGAGCTGTTGACTCGAGAAGCACCCATCGAATATCGAGCACTGGCTAACTCCAGCCATCCCTGCAAATGCCAGAAAATCAAGATCAAACATACATGAGACTTATTATAAGCAAGCAATTAGATCAAGCACAATTATCCAATTCTATGGTTAATACTCATAATCCATGATTTAATCTGCTACAGACATTCATATCATAACAAACAGTAGTACATACTATTTTTTTTCCTTCAATCAAACCCTCATATTTTGGAATAATCAATTCTAACGCAATAAATCGAAGATTCCATCTATTACAATAAAAAAACGACTGGAAAATTTGCAATTTGCGAAAATCAAATTACCGTTTACCTGGCGAACAGATGAAGATACTGAATCGACGAGGATTAGGTAATTATCCATGTAGTCCAATAAATTCAGTATATTCTGATCAGCTCCCGCGATTTCATTACTTGATTGATTCCCATCCTCAGAGGTCTGCATTTTTTTTCCTCTTGACAAAATTAATTTCGAATCTGTAGAGTTCGTCAATGAATCGCAGAAGAAGAACACAGAGAACACAGACGCAGAAAGCGCTGTTTCAACCATTTGAAAGTTTCTCGAACGCTTTCATTAGAACTAGAAAGCATTTTTTCATTTTCAGACGGTAATAATTTTGGGGATAATTTTTTTGGATAATACAATTTCTGAGAAATTACAATTTTCACCCCTCAAGTTTGCACCGATTTCACATTTGGTCCTCCATGTTAAAATAAATATATTTGGTCCCTCATTTTCCAACAATTTAATATTTTTGGTCATTTCTGTCAACTTACCGTTAGTCCCTTAGTTAATGTAGTGATAGACACATGTTTGATTCCGTTAGTTTTAACGGGAGATTGACGGAAATGACTAAAAATGTTGAATTTTTAAAACATACGGGACCAAATGTATTTTCTTTGTGAATATGGGAACCAAATATGAAATCGGTGCAAACTTGAAAGATAAAAACCATACAATATCACATATTCTTCTTATATACAACAGTTATTTTAGCTGGTAAAAATCCTTGTCTAGTTTCATATACGATTTATCGTCATCACCTCTATATTCATCTAAAATGTCTGGACTACCCTTCATTGGTCGAAACGACCCCGACATAAATCCTCGTACATGTGTGCACAAAATAAATACGTATTTAATAGCCAATTTTACTCAAGTTAAATCTCACGAATTAAATATATTATTAACTAATTACTAATTATAATTAATAATTAGGATCAACAAACCGCCAGGCTGACAGTTGGAGGGTTGTATACAGTAAGTAAGATCCCACGACCAAGAAATTTCTTCACGTTATCCTAACACTACAACTGCTGCGTACAATCTACTTTCAATAACGAAGACTGCTCTCAGTCAACGCTTCCATTTTCAAGATTTTTATTTTTATTTACTAAATAAATGTTGTTTGTTGTTTTCTTTTTGTCTTTGATTTTCGAAGCTCGAACCCTCGATAATCTTGCAAAGTGTGGGCACAACGTAAGACAAATGGCTGAAAGTGGAAGATTGCAGTCTCTTCACACACTTCTTCTAGAAGGTTTGGTATATTGTCCATATTATATGTGGCTTTAGAACTTTCTTTTGTTACATATTATATCACTTTAGAATTCCAATTATGAATTAAATGCACTTATTACCATTTTACCCTTATTAATCAAACTCTATTCAGTATTCACCATTAGCTCTCTCTGATCGCTTCACTAAATGGTAAAGGGTATTTTAGTCTTTTTTCACGTGTGTTTCGTAAAATTGTTAACAGACAGAGATACTTACAACAGCTACAGATTTGTTGGTAGGGTGGTTTTCCTTGTACTGCTTCATAAAGTCTTCCCTGCAACCACAAATAGGATCATATAAGAAATTACAAGAATCAGCAATGAAACAAAGCATACGATAAGACAGGCTGATAAACAAAATGGTGATGTCTGAAAAACAGAAACATTAACATACACGAATTTGGATCCTTTGCTGCTTGCTTCTCCTTCTTTGTTTGCTTCTTGACAGCAAGCCTACTATTGCCAGAAAACTAATGGTTAACTTATAAGCTCCATCAAACTAAGTCCATACAAAACGAAGAAACTGAAACCATAGAAAACCATAAAATTAAATATCACACCAATATATCCCAAAAAAACTGGATAACACTAATACAAAATCCATTGTAGCATCTACAGGTTGACTTGATTTCAGATCCATCAGAGAGAAGAAAAAAAATGAATCTCGTGCTAAATTTTATTTAGGAAAAAATAAAAATAAATAGGCATTACGAGTGGATCTGATCTGAGACTGAATTACTTGAAGCATTAACCAACAATTTTAATTACCAAACCAAAGCTAGAAACCAGCAAAAAATTCAAAATACAGCCAAAATAAACTCAGTATAATTATACAGATCAATCAACAGGCCTAACCTGTTGTCGGCCTTCCTGGAATCAGCCTTCGATTTAGCTCATTTCATGACGAAAATCTTCAGCAAACCAGAGAATCGGATTACAAAAACATCGATAATCCAAACAAAAAATAAATTGAATAAATTGAAAGGGGAAAAATTACGACGGAGACGAAAGTGCACTCACCACCGCAAACAGCAGCAACCTAGGGTCAGGGTAACGGGGGTAAAATCGCCTTTTTCTCTAGCTAATAAACGAAAGTGAAAAAAATCCACCCCTTCCGAAAATTTCCGGTTTTTTTCAAATCACTTCCGATTCCGAAAATTTCGGAATACAAAAGGTCGTTCCGATTCCGATTCAGAAAAATAAAAAAAATCGGAATTTTGAAATTTTCGGAAACGTGTTGACTATGCCCGGCGACTGAAGCACCGAAGAAAAGCAACGGCCACGGCGGAGATTTATAGAGAATAACGATAGCTTTTGGCAGCAATTCCGGCCATCTTGAGAGAAAAAGGATTGTGGTATTTTGCAGCAATTCCAACCTCTGTTTTGTTATGACTCATATGGTAGAGAAGAAGAGTTGGCGGAAAGAACAAAAGAAAAAAAAAAGTTCAGAGGAGGGAGATGTGAGCGGCTCACGAAGAGGGAAGAAATTATGGTTTTATTATAAGTTTGTAGTATTTACTGTTTAGTCCCTAAAATTCTGCATATTCAATATTTGGAGACATCAGTTTGCTAAAGTGGGCTGCCTTGCTAAAGTGGGTTTTTTAAAGCCTAACTAGAAACAGTATAATAAATTAGTAATGAAGAAATATTAATAAATTCCGGAAAATTTGGAAATATTATCGGAAATTTCGGAATTATTTTCGGATCGGAATTCGGAAATTCCGAATAATTCATAAACAATTCCGATTCCGATCCAATTTTTTCGGAAAAAATTGGAAATCGGAATTTCGGAATTCGGACTACAAAAATTCGTTCCAAACTCGGAAAAAATCGGATCGGATTTGGCGGAAATCGGAAATTTCGTCCCGATTTCCACCCCTAGGTGCGGCTAGGGGTGAAAGTTGGATGGATCGGATCGGAATTAGCCTTTTCGAAAAAATTCTAAAAAATTTCGGAAGTACAAAATCAATTCCAATTCCAAAATTTTCGGAATCTAAAAATTCATTCAAATTCCAATAGGCCCGGAAATTTCAAAATTTCGGAAAAAAATCGGAAATCACATAAGCTTTAAAATTTCAAAACTTAGCCGAAATTTTCTAAAATGTTTACAATTTTTCAAAAATTAGAACATCCACGTCGATAAAAGTAAAACTAATAACTATTAAATTTCAGTTCAAAAAAATAAATAAAAATGAACACATCAAAATATCCAATAAAACTTATAACAACAATTCATTATGTCAAAATCCTAAAACAAAACTTATAGGTGTATTTGTCGCAAAAAATAAGTATTATATGATATATATATTATTTATAAGTGTATTTTTCAAAAAAAAATGGGAATTTTTTGGAATTAATTTCGGAACTAAATCGGATCGGAAATCGAAAATTTCAAATTTATTTGATATAATTCCAATTCCAATCCAAAAAAATCGAAAAAATTCGGAAATTAGAAACTCGGAAGTCGGAATGAAAAAAGTTGTTCCAAAATCGGAACTTTTTTGATCGAAATCGGCGGAAACTGGAAATTTCATTCCAACTTGCACCCCTAGGTGCGGTGTGGGTTTGGAGAATTGAAGAGGGTTAATATAGCGGTGACTATTATCCACGAGTGTCGAGGTATGAATGAATTGTGGCTGAAGCAACCTTTTGCTAGTCTAAGCACATCCCAAGTTCAGAATTTTGAATCATGGTTGGAGCGGATAATGCTTGCTCTCTTCCACAGGAAACTCTTGTTTTAGCCATCGTTGTAGTGTGGAAGGCATGGGAAAATAGGAACAAGGAGATTCATGGTGAGGAGACGATAGCAACAGACGATCTCATTGCGTGAGGTACAACGTTTCTCTCGCTATATAATCAAGCTACTGCCAAAACCCCTATACCCAAACCAGCGAAGCATCCGACAAAATGGGAACCACCGCCGACGGGTACATTCAATTATTTTTTAGGGAGATTGTCTCCAAGTTATAGAAGCTTTACGTGACGGTACTCCAACCACAGCTACGTTCGGGGCATTGATTGAAGAATATTTTTTTCTCATTCCTTCTTTTAGTAGTATTTCTTTCGAATTTATTGAACGCTCTGGAAATTGTCTTGCAAATGCTATTGCTAAGGTGCATGGCAACTCATGTACTGAGGGAACATTTCTTCCTCAAAGTTTGGCAAGATTTGCCTAATAATATTTTCTCTTTCTAAAAAAAAAATGAGCAATATTTATGTAGAAAATTATATTTTCGGAATTCCACACGCAAATTAAAAAAATTATGCTTCAAAAAAATAAGGGTAAATAACCCACCCTAGAGAAAGAAAAAAAGTAACACAGAATCAAGAAATCTAACTACAAATCTACCAATCCGACAAAACCCTGATCAAATTCAAGACCACGATCAAGAATGCACTAAAAATGTAAGACCAACATATACATATACATGTATATATATTTGGGGCTGGGACTGGGTTGGGTCGGTCGATTACCAGCCTAAAAACCGACCCATCTGTCAAACCATTTTTGCTCAAATTTGAAAATCATTGCCGACCCAAATTTGGTGGCCGGTCGGTTGATGGCTGACAACCGAATATTTGGTTTCGGAATGGGTCGGTTGATGGTTTATACCCGCCACCTAGTTTACTTTAAAAAAATTCAAATTTTGGAGTAAAATATCAACATTCTGCGTAATGCCACGGTGTAATCATCATTTATCAGTTCAAAATAATTAATAACAATTTAACGAAAAAATATAATTAGAAAATTCAAAGTAATTTAAAACATTCACAATAGATTTAGTGGAGTTTTGTCGACTTTTTGTTTAAGTTTGGGCATGAAGAAACTCCTTGAAGATTTAGGTCAAAATATTTTCCTTCATTTATTGTTAAAATTTTAAAAATTAATTATTTTGATAATTTGAATAACCACTTAAGAAAACACGGCCTTTATTTTATATTTTTAATAAAATTTTAATAGTATAGTTGGATGACCGATAATTATCGGTTAACCAATTTTTCATAATATTAGAAACCACCAACCGACCCATTATAGATGGGTTGGTTGAAATTTTCGACCCGATCCAATGGGTCGGTTAAAAATTGATTATCCGCCTAAAAATATGGTCGGTAATGAGTCGGTTGGTAGATAAAAACCAACTCACTCCCAGTCCTAATATATATATATATATATATATATATATATATATATATATATATATATATATATATATATATATATATATATATATATATATATATATATATGAAAAATGGAAAGGCAGAAACAGAAACCCAGGCATTGAAAGCTGCAAAATCACTAACCAGAGGTAAATAGCCAGAGCCCATCTGAGAATTCAGTCCAGAAAATACAAGGAGATGCAATCTGCATATAAAAATCAAATCTTTAACCTTCTTCACATATAAAAATCAACCTATGTGTGTGGTGTGCGCGTGGAACACCGCACACACATATATAAAATAACAGAAAATATATATGCCTTCGAAATATTTTTATGTGGGTAAATGGCAAATAGGCTCATGACACGCGCACTTACATAAAAGAGA
>NW_012193585.1:314227-329706 GCF_000504015.1 Erythranthe guttata | reverse complement strand
TATATATATATATATATATATATATATATATATATATATAGAAAAATGGAAAGGCAGAAACAGAAACCCAGGCATTGAAAGCTGCAAAATCACTAACCAGAGGTAAATAGCCAGAGCCCATCTGAGAATTCAGTCCAGAAAAATACAAGGAGATGCAATCTGCATATAAAAATCAAATCTTTAACCTTCTTCACATATTAAAATCAACCAATGGTTGTGGTGTGAACGTGGAAAACCGAACAAACAAATATAAAATAACAGAAAAAATATATGCCTTCGGAATAATTTTATTTGGGTAAATGGCAAATAGGCTCATGACAAGGGCACTTACTTAAAAGAGCGACATCCAAATTTTTTGTCTTACAAATAAATCCAGCATATTCAAACTTATTTGCAAATAAGAAAAATCTTTATATATATATCAAAATTACCCCAATTCATTGAAATCCAATGAAACTCCAAATTCATGATTTACACCCCAATTTAGCCCAATTTCATCAATTAACCAATTTTAACCCTAATTTCAATTTTGACCCCAATTTTGACCCGCCACCATCGGAGACTGCCGTTGACCGGCGTTGACTTTTTATTTATTTTATTTTTTGAAAAAAAGATATTTTCCTAAAAAAAAATTCCGGCCGGTCAACTGCCGTGCCGGGTCTCCAGCGTTGACTTTTTTTTTTTTTTTTTATAATTTTGTTTTTTTCTTAAAAAAATATTTTAATTAATATTACTGTTTTGGCTGCTAAGTTACTGTCTTCGGCAGTTATTTAACTGTCGAAGACAGTAATTTAACTGTTAATTGACTTTTTTTTTTCTTCAAAAATATTTTAATTAATATTACTGTATTCATTGCTAAATTACTGTCTCCAGCAGTTATTTAACTGTCGGAGACAGTAATTTAACTGTTAATTGACTTTTTTATTCTTACAAAAAATATTTTTAATTAATATTACTGTATTCGTTGCTAAATTACTGTCTCCAGCAGTTATCTAACTGTCGGAGACAGTAATTTAACTGTTAATTGATTTTTTTATTCTTAAAAAAATTATTTTTAATTAATATTATTGTATTCGTCGCTAAATTACTGTCTCCAGCAGTTATTTAACTGTCTGAGACAGTAATTTATCTGTTAATTGACTTCTTTTTTTTTTCTAAATTTTTTTTCTTACAAAAATTATTTTAATTAATATTACTGCCTTGGATGCTAAATTACTGTCTCCAACAGTAATTTAATTGTCTTATACAATAATACTAATAATATTACTGTTCGGGAAAATAATATTCATAATAATATTGTCCCACACAGTAATATTACTGTCTGAGACAGTAATTTAGTAGCAAAGACAGTAATATTAATTAAAATATTTTTTTCTAAGAAAAAAAAAATTAAACAAAAAAAAAAAGTCAACGCCGGAGACCGGCGGTCAACGGTGGTTGACCGGCCGGAAAAAAATTTCAGGAAAAAAAAAGTTTTCAAAAAAAAAGAAAAAACTCAACGCCGGAGACCGGCGACCGGCGGTTAGCGCCGAAATCTGGCCGGAAAAAAATATTTCAGAAAAAAAATTATTTTCTGAATAATAAAATTGGGGGTTAATGTGATATATTTGTTTAAATTCGAGGTCAATGTGTAATATTAAGGAAGTTAGAGCATAATGGATGGAATTGATAAGAATTATATTATGGATGGTATTTTAGGAAGTTAGAATTTTATTTACACGATGGGCGTTATCTTTTGTTTCTTTCCTTTACATTTGGTCGGGAATTCTTTTTTTATTTATTTTTTTTTTTGGGTAAAGAAAGTGAAGTGATGACACGACCAACCTTTCCTTTTCTTGAATTCTTCCGTCATATATATGTGTATATATTTCTCTCTCTCCCTTTTTGTTTTGGGAAAATGTGAGATAACCCCCTACTTTTGAAGATATATTAGAGGAGATCCCTCCCTTTTTTCACTCTTTTGACTAAAACCCAAGTTTTTGATCTTAATTAGGCAGACCCCCCTAGCTTACTTGAAGTGACCCTTTTACCCTTTTAGTTTGCCCTAAGCCCTCTTCGTTCACTACCGTCGCTGACGCCCTCCGCCGCCTCTCTCCCTCTCTTCGTGCACCACCGTCGCCAACGCCCTCCACCGCTCCGTGCCCTCTCTTCGTCCACCGCCGTCGCCGACGCCCTCGCCGCCATCAAATCGTCGAGCAAGGACGCTTTGCCCAAGTTTCCGACTCCGATCTCTTCGTCTATTACTACAGGCCCTGCGGCTCCTATGTCCTTTCACCGGTAATTTTATTTAACCTTAAACTCCCATTTTTTTTCTATTACATGAATCGTTTTCATCTTTTGACTTTCAACTCCACTTTTGAATAAATTTGTTCGATTGTGGATGTTCCATATTTTTTTTATTTGTTTGTTTGAGTTGTTATTCGACTCTAATTCTTCGACTCAATTGATATTTGTTTCGTGTTTCATCGAGTTATTTGTATGTGTGTTTTTTAGTGGGTAATTAATGTTGATTATTGTTTCAATAATGTTGATTACTGTTTCAATACTGATTAATGTTGATTACCGATTAGAGTCTAATATAAAAGTGAACAATAATAAGTTGATTACCCACTCTAGCATAAATATGTTATAGTGATTTATCCCCACTCTTCTACCTCTATTGAAAGACACGGACTCTCAACACTTGAATTTGGTAAATACCATTGTACATGTTCTTGGAGCCTTTATGGCTTACAACAACCCAACTGTTGCTCTTTTTCGAGATTTGGGTGGTCTAAATGATATCATATCACACCTAATGCTAGACACCTCGTGTATGGTTCCGTATATTTTGAATATATATGAAGATTTAACTATAGATAATTATAGTCATATATAGTCACATGTAGTCATATGTAGTAAGATATAGTAATATATAGTGACATGTAGTAACATATGCACACGATTGTGTATTTCCTCTGCATTTGTTGGTTGTGAGTTGATTTATAATATAAATATTTAAATTGAACTTGATTTTTTGTCACAGGTTTGGTGTTTGCACAACTTATATGCACCAAGTTTTTGCCGAAAGGACATGGTGTTCTTCAATTCGAAACAACTCTTTTGCATTCGATAGATCGGAGCTGTTGTCGGGTCGAAATGTGGGATTTGAAGATATAAATCCAAATTACACTATATACGACTATACTCGTATTTACTCAAAAATAAGAAAAAGACTATACTCATATAGTTAGTCATATGTAGTTATATATAGTCACATATGGTCATATACATGTAGTCATATGTAGTTATATATAGTCACATATAGTCATATACATGTCGTCATATGTAGTTATATATAGTCACATATGGTCATATACATGTAGTCATATGTAGTTATATATAGTCACATATGGTCATATACATGTAGTCATATATAGTCACGTGTAGTAATATATAGTTATATAAAAGCTATTCGTTTTTTCTGTGTACATTGATGTTGATGATTGCGATTTTACATTTTTTTGTTGGGTACTAATTGATTTATAATATCAAGATTCAAATACTGATTTTACTTGTTGGTGTAGATGGAGTTTTTTTTTTTTATATATAATGGGATAAAAAGACAATACATTTTGACTACATATAACTATACATGATTGTGTTATACTATAGTCATGTGTAGTCAATTTCAATACATTAAATTATCAAAAATTTGAAAAAAAAATTAAAATTAAAAAAAAAATTAAAAAAAAAAATAAAAATTTGTTTTAAAAAAATAAAAAATTTAAAAAATTAAAATAATTAAAAAATAAAAAAAAATAAAAAAAATAATGTGTAGTCAATTTCAATACATTAAATTATCAAAAATTTGAAATTTTTTTTTTTTAAAAAAGATTAAAAAAAAATTAAAAATTAAAAAAATTAAAAAAATTAAAAAATTAAAAATAAATAAAAAAATACAAAACAGGGTTATATATAAAAAAATAATAATAAATAAACATTTATATTTTTTTATTAAGAAAATCTATAAAAATGGTAAATGCAGGTCCAAATACTAAATGCAGTTGGCCAATGCTGAATGCAGTCAGCAAATTACTAAATCAGCAGGGCAAATATTACACAAAAGGGCGCAGTTGTACTTTTGCCTCTCCAGGGGTGTATCTCAAAGAAAGAATTTTAGGGGTGGACCTTTCCCCATATATTTTCCATATTAGGGGTGTATATCAATGGACCCTTTTGTTTTTCTATGTTTTTCTTTTTATTTGTTGAATTTGTTTTATAGTTTCCACTTTTATGTTTGTGGTTGAAATCATTAAATTTGATAGTCCCACATTAGCTTTTCCTTTTATGCTGATCACCATTCACCCTTTGTTCCATCATTTCCCCTAATCTCTACCCATTTTTTTGCAAATTATAATAATAATAAGGGTTAATATGCCTCACACCCCTTAAATTAAACTTAATTTGATATGAGTTACAAACTCAAATAAAATATTTTAAGTACATCCTTATTTTAAAATAAAAATTGATACACATTCTTTGATTTTTATTTAACCCAAAAATACCCTTACAATACCTAATAAAAGTCACATGTCTTTTTTTCTTATTTCTTTCTCTCTCTTCCCCCTCTTTCTCACGCCGCTCCACATCCCGCTCCACATCGCCGCTCAACATGTTCTGGTTCGTTCTTTCTCTCTCTCTCTCTCACACACACGTCCCCCCTCCCTTCCTCCTTTGTTATCTTTTCAATTATAGTGAAATGATGAAGGCTATGATGGTGGTCATGGTAGATGGCGGCGGCTATGATGGTGGTCATGGTAGATGGCGGCGGCTATGATGGCGTCGGTTATAGTAGGCGACGACGGCTATGGCGATGTTTGGTGTAGGAGTTGCATCGGGAGGCTATGTGATGGCAGGCTCGTTGTTTGCTTTGCAACCAACAGGAATTAATCGTGAAGGTGGGTCTGGGTGTGGGGGGATGGAGAGGAGTAGTAGTGGCGGTGGTGGTGGTAGCGGCGGATCGAATTTAGGGTTTGTTGGGAAAAAATTAAAAAAATTCGATTTAGATGTCTACATATATCTATGAGTGTCTATGTGTGTCTATGGTGTCTGACGGCTATGGTTGAAAGGAGATAGGGTCTCAAAATGTCTATGGGTTACCACGGATTACTACGGTTTCTATGGGTTTCTGTAGATGTCTACGGCAAAAAAAAAAAAATTAAAAAAATCATAATTTTCAATTTATCTAGAAAAGAAGGGGAAAAAAATAGATTTTATATAATGAAACAATACGAAAAATGAAAATAAAAAAAGAAAAAAAGAAAGAAAAATGAAAAAAAAAACCATAATTTTTTATTTTATGTAGAAAAGGGTAAAATAGATTTTTATATAATGAAAAAATATGAAGAAAAAAAAACGTGTTGCACGAAAAATTAAAAAAAATTGGTAGATGCAAACTTAAAAATGTTAAATAATATATACCATGGTTCATCATAGTATATTTATAATATGCTGTAATTTTGAATTTGTGAGTAGAGGGGCATTTTTGGAATAAATTTAATAAAGGATGTGAAACAAATTTTAATTATGCTTGTCATTTAGTTCTAATACGGTATGTCACCAGGGACTTATATCTCAAGACCCCTAATACTAATAATTAAAAAGAAAAATTGGTATTTTAATTGCAAATTATATGGTACTTATTTGCAAAATTATGTTCTTTATATTTTTGGGGTCATTGCAAATAAGTCCATCAATGGGTACATATTCATAAAGAGATCCAGACAAAAAACTCCTTTGCCAATAAGTCCACACATGGTCCAAAATTTTGTAAAGGACTACAATAACCCCTCATACTTTAATATGCTCCAATTTCATCATTAGCTTAATTTAACCTCAATTTGACCCAAAATTTCACAAATTATTCAATTTTGACCCAAAACCTTTTTTTTCAAAAACTTTCTTTTTCCCGCCTAATTCCGGCGTTGACTTTTCAATTTTTTTTCTTCCGGATTTTGTTGCCGGTTTCCGACGTTGACTTTTTCGAATTTTTTTTCCTTCTTTTCTATCTTTCTGTAACTTTTTTTTTCGTTTAAACAACAATATTGCTCTGATTGGCAGTAATATTAACTATATTACTGTTAAACACAGTAAAATTAACTAAACTACAGTTTAACACAGTAATATTGCTATATTAATCTCTAGCACAGTAATATAAACACAACAAAACTCATTATTATTGTGTAATAGAGTAATATTACTATGTTGACCGTTCAACAAATGTAAACATAATAAAAAAACAAAAGAATTAATATTACTGTGAGTGACAGTAATATTACTATAACAAGAATAATATTACCGTCAACCACAGTAATATTACAATAATAGACAATAATATTATTACGTTACTCCGTGAATAACTCAAACAAACAAAAAATCCATACAAAATAATAATATTGATGTGGACCATGTGGTTGACAACAATATTACTATAACAACAGTAATATTACCGTCAACCATAGTAATATTATTGTATTTACAGTAATAGTACAATAATAGACAATAATGTTATTACGTTACTCCGTGAATAACTTAAACAAAACAAAAAACCCAAAAAATAATAATATTGATGTTATTGACAGTAATATTATTGTGTTTACAGTTATTTTACTGTCAACGACAGTAATATAATTACGTTGACTTGTCAACAAATCAAACAAAAAAAAAATAAAAAACAAAAAAAATAATAATATTACAATAATTTACTGTCAACGGTAGCACAATTACATAAATGTATTGTCAACGGAGTACAATTACGTTAATTAACTGTCATTACAGTATAATTACGTTAATTTACAGTCAGTGACAGCACAATTACGGTCAACGTTTAGCAGCGAACGTAAAAAAAAAAAAAAAAAAAAAAAATCTTCAAAAAACACTAAAAAAAGTCAACGCCGGAAACCGGCGAAAAAATACGAAAGAAAAAAAAATTTGAAAAGTCGACGCCGGAATCCGGCGGCAAATTTTTTTTTTTGAAAAAAAAACGTTTTGGGTCAAAATTGAATACTTTGTGAAATTTGGGGTCAAATTGAGATTAGATTAAGTTAAGGATGAAATTGGAGCATATAAAAGTATGCTCCAGAAAAAGTCAAAATTGAATTTTTGTGGTCAAAATTGAATTTTTGTGGACAAAATTGATTAAATTGGGGTTACAATTAAGAATTGGGTATAAATGGTTGAGGGTAATGTTGGGATATACACTATGCTGCACGGACATTTCTAGAAGGTGAAGAGTCCCCGTATCCGACACCTAGACACTCGGACACACCCAGACACTTCTCGGACACCCGTGTCGGGCCGTGTCGTAATTTCGTTAAAAGTAGGAGACCCGTGTCGGGCAGTGTCCACAATTTTAAAAAAGTTGGGACACTTCTCTTACGTTTTAAGAGAGAACCCTAATAAAAAAAATGCGCATTTTCTTTTCTCTGTAATACACATTTCCTCTGTTATCTTTGTGAGTCCACCCAAAACTCCATAAGTCTAGCATGCGACGGCGACCAAGAACACGAGCAACAAGGGCAAGCAGTTCTCTTATGCGATGACGACTTATACATATTTTTTTACAATTTATAAATGTACCCCTATATTTTTATTATTTATAAATATACCCCTATACTTTTTATATTTACGCATATCCCCACGTGTCCGTATCATAATTTTTTGGAAATGTCGTATCACCATGTCCGTATCCGCGTATCACCGTGTCCACGTGTCCGTGTCAGTGCAGCATAGGATATACATGAATGTTTTCTTTATTTATAAGGGGTAATCACAAAAAGGCCCATGACTTAATTAAAAGAGGGACGAACATCCAACTTTTTCGTCTTTCAAATAAATCTAGTCCATTCAAACTTATTTGCAAATAAGGAAAATCCTTTTATATATACTAAAATTACCCCCAATTCATTAAAACCCAATTCAAGTCCAATTTAATGATTTACACCCCAATTTCATCAATTAACCAATTTCAACCATAATTTCAATTTTGACCCCAATTTTGACCCGCCACCACCGGAGACCGCCGGTCGCCGCCGTTGACAGGCGTAGATTTTTTTTTTTTTTTTGAAAAACTCTTTTTTTTCCTGAAATTTTTTTCTGGCCGGTCAACTGCAATTGACCGCCGGGTCTCGGGCGTTGACTTTTTTTTTTTTTTTTAATTTTTTTTTTCTTAAAAAAAATATTTTAATTAATATTACTGTCTTGGCTGCTAAATTACTGTCTCCGGCACTTATTTAACTGTCGGAGACAGTAATTTAACTGTTAATTGACTCTTTTTTGTTTTTCTTCAAAAATATTTTAATTAATATTACTGTATTCGTTGTTAAATTACTGTCTCTAGAAGTTATTTAACTGTCGGCGACAGTAATTTAACTGTTAATTGACTTTTTTTATTCTTAAAAAAAAAAATTTAATTAATATTACTGTATTCGTTGCTAAATTACTGTCTCCAGCAGTTATTTAACTGTCGGAGACAGTAATTTAACTGTTAATTGACTTTTTTTTTTTAAATAATTTTACTTAATATTACTGCCTTGGATACTAAATTACTGTCTCCAACAGTAATTTAACTGTCTTAGACAAAAATATTAATAATATTACTGTTCGGGAAAATAATATTCATAATATTACTGTCCCAAACAGTAATATTACTGTCTGAGACAGTAATTTAGTAGCCAAGACAGTAATATTAATTAAAATATTTTTTTTCTAAGAAAAAAATTTAAAAAAAAAAAAGTCAACGTCGGAGACCGGCGGTTAACGGTGGTTGACCGGCCGGAAAAAAATTTGAGGAAAAAAAAAAGTTTTCAAAAAAAAAAAAAAAAAGTCAACGCCGGAGACCAGCGGTCTCCGGCTGTCAACGCCGGAATCTGGCCGAAAAAAAAACATTTCAGAAAAAAAATTATTTTCTGAAAAAAAAAAATTGGGGGTTAATGTGATATATTTGTTTAAATCCGGTGTCAATGTGTAATATTAAGAAAGTTAGAGCATAATGGGTGGGATTGATAAGAATTATATTATGGAGGGTATTTTAGACTAAAGACATGGGGATGGTTTAATTGATAGACTGTTTTTTTTGGACCAAAATGCATTTAAGTTCCATGTGATGGGCCTTTTTGCTATTCGCCCTATTTATAATAAATATTAGGGTTAAATACAATATGCACCCCTGTACTATCACCACCGTCGCATTTGCCCCCCTTTACTATCAAATGCGACAAAAAGACCCCTGTTGTTAGCATTCGTTATCTTTCCGTTTATCATGGATGATGTGGCACATTGACCAAAGTTGTTGACCTTCTAGTGACAGTTTTATCCTTCCGAAAAATATAAAACCACAAGGTATAGAAAAAAGTTATATTATTTCATAAAAATGACAAAATAATTAAAGAAAAATAAAAGTACTTTATTAAAAAAATTGATTAAGTATAAAAAATACGTAAATATTTGATTTTTTTAAAATTTTTGATACGTGAATTAAGATCAATTATTTCATCTTCTAATATATACTTTTCCGCAAAATTAAAGTTTTTCAATTAAATTCTGAATTTTTTTATTATATTTTAATTATCCCGAAAATACCTCACCATAAAAACATAAATTAAGAGCAACAAGAAAAAAACAGCATTCATTCAACAAAAGAAAAAAAAATATTCGCAATAATTCTTCAAAACAATTCTAAGCTCTGCACCCACTTTCTTGGGTTGCTCTGATTTTTAAACCATTTCCAACAGTATATTGCGGTTGCTGCAACTATAAAAATAAAAAGAAATGATCGATGAAGCAAACAAAATAAAAAAAAAATAACAAAAAATAAAAAATATTAATATTACGTTAATTTACTGTCAACGGCAGAACAGTTACATAAATGTATTGTCAACGGCAGTACAATTACGTCAATTAACTGTCATTGACAGTATAATTACGTTAATTTACTGTCAGTGACAATACAATTACGGTCAACATTTAGCGGCGGAAAAAAAAAATCAACGCCGGAAACCAGTGAAAAAAGAAAAAAAATAATTTGAAAAGTCAACGCCGGAATCCGGTGGCAAAATAAAATTTGAAAAAAAAAATGTTTTTGAGAAAAAAAGGTCAAAATTGGATTTTTGTGGTCAAATTGGATTTTTGTGGACAAAATTAATTAAATTGGGGTTACAATTAAGAATTGAGTATAAAAGGTTGGAGGTAATATTGGCATATATACATGAATATTTCCTTTATTTATAATAAATATTTAAGGGATGAGCTTATTGGTGAAAGATATATAGCCCTAAACCTAGAATAATAAACATGTTTGGACTTATGTACAAAACCCCTATTTAAATTAGTGAATTTGGTTGGTAGAAGATGGGTCATTAAATGACTTGTTCTTGGTGCCTAATTTATTTATAGATAGCGACTTCAATTCTTTTCACCAAATTTTTGGCTCTATTGTTTTAGTATTTCCAATGAAACATCAATATCAACTACAAAATAATTATCGTTTTATCAATAAAATTATGATTTTAATTAGGGTAAATTTCACTTTACCCCCTTGTACTTTGGCTGGATATTACTTTACCCCTTGTATTTTCAATTGCATCGATTTGCCCCCTTGTACTTTGGTTCGATATCACTTTACCCCCTTCTACTCTCAATTCATCGATTTGCCCCCTTGTACTTTGGCTCGATATCACTTTACCCCATTCTACTCTCAATTGCATCGATTTGCCCCCCTTACTTGAAAAATTATTTCAATATGGCCCTCGCCGTTAGTTTTCAGACTTTGAACACCGTTTGATTTAAGTATGAAAATTACTAAAATGTCACCCCTCCAGTTTAAATAATTATTAAAAAAAAAAACAACAAAAAATATAATAATAATTATTTAAACTGGGAGGGGTGGTTTTCTTGTAATTTTCAAACTTAGATCAAACGGTGTTAAGGTCAAATGTTTGAAAACTAACGGCGAGGGCCACATTGAGATAATTTTTCAAGTACAGGGGGGCAAATCGATGCAATTGATAGTAGAAGGGGGTAAAGTGATATCGAGCCAAAGTACAAGGGGGCAAATCGATGAATTGAGAGTAGAAGGGGGTAAAGTGATATCGAACCAAAGTACAAGGGGGCAAATCGATGCAATTGACAATACAAGGGGGTAAAGTGATATCCAGCCAAAGTAAAAGGGGGTAAAGTGGAATTTACCCTTTTAATAAAAAATAGTACTTTGTTTTCCAATTTTACCCTTTGCATTCAATGGCAGGATTAATCAAGCAAGAAAAAATGTATACAGCTAATGCTCTATCCACACAACCAGAACCATCATCCTCAACATATTAATAAAATGTAGAAAAAAAAAAAAAAAAAAAAAAAAGAACTAACACATAAAATTCATCAGAAAAACGATACAACACTTAACGAAAAACCTCCTCACTAATTACCTTCCAAAACACCTTTAAGAAGATTAAGCCCCTCGGCAGAAATACTCCTCCAAACCCTGCTCGGAGCGATCTCAATCCGAGGCGGAGGGTCCATCGAGAAACAAATAACCAAAATGGTTAAATTGTCGCACGTATTACTCTTAAGCGCCCCTCTAACAAGTTCCCTCGAGCATCGTTCGGGGTCGTTATGCAGCATCAATTCTTTCCTAGCCATAGTGACGGCGCATTGGCTACTCATAACATCCCATAATCAAGAACTCGTCATCCTCCGTTAAAAAAGTCTCCTGCTATTCTGGCTCCGCGCTCAGAGGGCAAGCCGACCCTTTGGAACCCTTCATATGCCAGTCGCCTAAAGCGCGCGTAACCGACAGCTGTCCGTTTAGGTACCCGTCGTATATCGCTCCTCCTAGTTTTTCGATTCTGAGTTTTTTCCGATGTGTAGTTAGGTTTGTGGTCTTTGGATAGTTCGATTGCTTTGCCTCGTTTTCCGAGTACCGCTCTGCAGTCTCCGGCATTCGCCACTACCATTTTTCTGCAGAGATTACGAATCGTGTTACGACAATAATCATTCACATTTTAATAATTATATTTCGGTTATTCAAATACCTTCCGGATAGGAAAGCGGTTAAAGAGGTTGTTCCGGAAGATATGTCGAGTGAGCTGTCGTCGGCAAATGCGTAGTCGGCTTTTTGAAATGCACTCTTGATTGCTTTTTCCAAACAATTGGGGAAAAACGAGTTCTCGATTATGAATTTGAGAATGTTGTTCCTGATGAAATATGCTGCGTCGGAACCTCCATGACCATCGAACACCTGCTTAACATATAGCACGAATCACTAAAACAAACATCGATCATATGAAAAAATAAACGATACGTAATTTATTAATTAACTATTTGGCAAAGAATATATTAACGGGATCAAATTAACTGTTGAGTCAAATTATCGATGCAGATATGTTCGTCTTCCATGTACGGTTTCGGGCCTTTTTCAGCACAGCTTCCGGATCGAAAAACAGGTAAATAGTTCGATAATAAATCCGTCGGCGACTTAATTCCAGTGATTCCAACACACGAATCCTTCAAAGGTAGAAATATATACCATAAATAAAGAAAAATATAATAACTTCAACTCAGCATTGAAAACACAATCTAAGATCAAGTGGCAATCATGTAATTACTCGATAAAACTGAAAGAATTATTACACGGAGAAGAATCTACGAACCATTTCCGAGGGCGCCAGGAACGAAGTGGTGCTGATGGAATGCCGTACGACCGAAATATGACGTGGCGGCTTACCATTCACCGTCTGCTTCGATTCGTCCGAATTTTCGGATATTTCGTCTTTCACAAGAGAAAGATCGCCTCTATCGTTGCTAAATCCACATTCTACATTGTAAGCGAACGGATGCGAAAAATCGGTAGCAGTAGCCATACTAGTTTTTACAAAAGCATCAACCCTAAGTTTCTTCAACAAAGATCAATCACTCAAAAGAAACCCAACTTTTGACGATAAATTCCGAAAAATTAGAATATTCACCTTGATCAAATATCAATTAACTGCTATGAATTTCTAAAAAAAAAAACAATACCTATAATCGATAAGAACCCTTATATTCCTTAGCAACAAAAAAGAAAATTTAAAATCCCTCAATTCTTCAGCAACATGAAATTCCAATCAATTAAAAAGATCCGACTCTGCAAAAATTAGCCCTAACCCGTGATCAAATCCATGACATTTCCATGAAGCTCAGAAGATTCCCCCAAAGCCAAAATTCAGGAACAACGGATGCAACAACAAAAAATTAAAATAAAATTACAGAATAAAATGAAAATAGAAGCAGTTTATGATAAAATGCGCAGCTTCGGGTGATCCCTCTTTGTTTTATCTCACTATACAAAATACGAGTTTTTAAAAAAAAAACAATTTGGGTAAATTACAAACACCCCCCTGAGGTATGGTCAAATTACAAAAATCCCCCTCTTGTTTGGATAATTACAACCACCCCCTCAACTCCTCAAATTTAGTGGAATCTTCGAGATTATATGGAATATTATCACTTTTGTACCCGTTTCATCCCATTCAAACTCTACATTATGAAACAAGATGATCATAATATGTGATTTTTAGCTTGTATATATCAGTTTGTGGTGCATCGAAAACTGTATTTCTACACAAAACGAGTACAAACTAGAGCACATTTCACGGAATCTAGATAATTATGTTGAATTTGGCACCATAAGGGTGGAGGTGTAAGAAAAAATCATAGTTGAGGGGTAGATGTAATTATCCAAACAAGAGGGGGTTTTTGTAATTTGACCATACCTCAGGGGGTGTTTGTAATTTACCCTTTTTTTGGTCCCCGCCGTTACATGTCGTTAGCAAGTAAAGGAAAACACTATTTTGGGGCGAAAATTAAAATTTTAATTTTTTTGGGGCTGAAAAATAATTAGAAATTTAAAATAGACTACTTATAATTTTTTTTTAATAATATTCAGTATAATGAAATTTATTTAGTTAATTTATTTATTTTATTATTAGAAAATAATCATAAGTAGTATAATAAAAGCTAAAATTATGTATAAGGCACAGTATAATTTCTTTTTTATTATTAAAAAATGAATTATAAGTAGTATAATTATAATAATATTAAGTATAATTATACATGACTTGTTTAGCTAATTTCTTTTATTATTATTATTATTATTATTATTATTATTATTATTATTATTATTATTATTATTATTATTATTATTATTATTATTATTATTATTATTATTATTATTATTATTATTATTATTATTATTATTATTATTATTATTATTATTATTATTATTATTATTATTATTATTATTATTATTATTATTATTATTATTATTATTATTATTATTATTATTGTTATTATTATTATTATTATTATTATTATTATTATTATTATTATTATTATTATTATTATTATTATTATTATTATTTTATTATAAGTAGTATAATTAAAAAACTATTAAGTATAATTAAAAATAACTTGTTTAGTCAATTTATTTTTTATTATTAAAAAAATAATTATAAGTAGTACAATCATAATAATATTAAGTATAATTAAAAATAATTTGTTTAGTTCATTTATTTTATTTATCATTAGTAGTATAATTAAAAATAATATTAAGTATGATTAAAATAATTTGTTTTTGGTTAATTTTTTTTATTATTAAAAAATTAATTATAAGTAGTATATTTATAATAATATTAAGAATATTAATAAATAATTTGTTTTGTTAGTTTCTTCTTTTTATTATTAAAAATATTAAATAAATTTATAATTATTTTTAGCCTTAAAAGATTTTTAAAATTTCAATTTTCACCCCAAAATAGTGTTTTCCGTTACTTGGTAACGGATATGTAACGGCGGGAACCAAAAGTGTTTAAAATTGAAACTTAGAGGTGAACTTTGTTCATACTTTGGAATAAGGGAGACCGAAAGTGAAATCAGATCAAACATGAGGGACCAAAAGTGTAATTCTTCCGAAAAATTGTGATGCAGTTGGTTCCTACTGGCGATTGTAGGTAAAACTAGGGGTGTAAACGAGCCGAGCTCGAGCCGAGCTCGCCTCTTTTGGCTGGCTCGAGCTCGAGCTCGAGTTTATTTTGTCGAGCTCGAGCTCGAGCTCGAGCTCGCGAGCTCCTCTTTTTTTGGCTCCGGCTCGACCTCGCGTCACTTTTCGCGAGCTCCAGCTCGTGCCCCTTGTCTGGGGTGTACCTTACCGATTTTTAAATGGTTTTTTATTGGTTTATTTTGTGATTGAAAAATTGTTTTGCATCCTAAACCATCAGAAAAAGAAAACGGGGATTGTAAATATAAACACTTTCTACAATTTTGCTTTGAAGTCCCCTCAAAATTTGGAACTAAAATGGGGTTTTTTACTTAAAAAATTACCTTTTTAAAAGATCCAAAAAAAAAAAAAACCTCTTTCAATTCCGGCCTCTAAAATGCGCTTCTAGTTTCAAAAAACAACCTCCCAC
>NW_012193585.1:132244-314127 GCF_000504015.1 Erythranthe guttata | reverse complement strand
AATATTTTTTTAATTATTATTTTATTATTAAAAATTATTTAAAAAAAATAAAAAATAAAAAATAAAAACTAAATTGTAATTATATATATTTTTAATATTTGTATTTATTTCTATAATATTTTACATTATTATACATTATTTAAATAAAAATAACATATAAAAAAAAAAAAAAAAAAAAAAAATAATAATAAATCCGGCTCGCGAGCCGGCTCGCGAGCTCATGAACAACTGAAAACCGGCTCGAGCTCGGCTCATCAGAAAGCTCGAGCTCGCGAGCTCGAGCTCGAGCTCGAAAATCTCGAGTTCGAGTTCGAGCTTTTTACGAGCCGGCTCTTCGAGCTCACGAGTCGGCTCGGCTCGTTTACACCCCTAGGTAAAACATAAAAGGGGTGTACTTTACCGACACGTGACGTGTATTGGTTGGTTAGTTGGTTGATGGGACACTGCAATTGCTTCCCAGCCGTCGGATTAAGTAATGGGGTTATATGAGATAACCCCTCCTACAATTTCCTTAGAGCAACTCCAATGGAGGAACTAAATGGGGTATCAAACTAAAAAACTACCACTTTGATGCTCCAAAATTAAAAAATCCTCCTCCAATGGAGGCATTAAATGGAGAACTATTTTGATATTCAACCACCCCGAGGTGCAAAAATACTCCCTGGAAAATGAGGTATCAAAAATGTAACCACTCTATTAACCTATCACAATTTGCCACGTGGCATTTAATAATATAATTATTCATATATTTAAATTTTGATAATCTATTTGATACTTGTGGTTGGAGTTGATTTTTTTTCTAGAAGTATCAAAGTATTATATCAAGTATCAAATGAATGTTTAATGCTCCATTTTGATGTCTCTCCATTGGAGTTGCTCTTAGAGGTATAAATCCAATTTTTTATTCACTACTAGTATTTTGCCCCGTGCGTTGCACAGCCGAATGTTGAAAAAAATAAATAATTAGAGGAAATAAATGATAGTACAAAATATATTATAACAAACTTAATAAATGTTTACAAAAAATTGTACTGAAGAAATAGATTATGTTTACAATAAAAAGATAAAGAGTACCCAAAAATAAAATAGGCCGTCGAATTTTCAGGAAAAAAAGATTGAATGTGTAAAGGAATTTCTGAGAAAGAAACGTAGTGAAATTCCAATTAAATGATATGCCGTTGCGAGGGAAAACGCAGAAAGCCTGCGATAAGTAGTAACGTTGCATCAAAATTTTAGTTGCAACATTGTAATTCCGAGAAGAAAAAAAAGTAGTCGGAATACAAAGTAAACATGTGCGAAATGCGAATTGAATTCGAATTCGTTTCACGAAAAAAACCTGCTGAAGATGATCCTGCAAGCATTTAACATTTAATTGCATGAATGAAAAAATATATTAAAGTATGTAATAACATAATCATTTGTTTAAAATGTAAGTTCAACTGATCATCTCTAAGTTAGATTACATCCTAGATTATGACAAAAACTATAGATGACAAAATAACAGAATAAAGATGAAAGAAAAACATGGCAAATGGAAAAGGAGAACCCAATTCCTATTTCAGGTGACCGACGTCCAGTAGAAATGCCCTTGGTAAATTGTCATCTTTAATTGATCCTGCAATAAGAATATAAGAGTTCAATCTCTTAATCTTAATCTCAAATAGTTCATATTTACTTGTTGTACTTACTTGTAGGAATAATTTCGAAGGGAATGGAGAGACGACATGAAACAATATTCCAACCGAAAACAAAACCTGCATTGATGATAAATTCTTTGTAAAATGGGAATTTGATAGAAGCGCGGATGGAATTTCATATTAGAGATGCCAATATCTCATCGGCCGCCTCCGTTTCTTCACGTGATTCCCAAGAACAACGACTATTAAACTTTGTCCAACCCCATTAAGTTTAGGAAGAGTTGTGAGAAGTTACTCATAGTCATTAGATACGGGTTGTGGCCGTCGTGGATAAATATCCGTGTTCGGTTTTTATTATGTTTAGTTTTTTATTTAATTTTTAGAGAAAAAAAAACACCAAGAAGGAAAAAAATGAAAAAGAAAAAAAAAAATCTGATCGTGTATATATTAAAACCGAAGTAGTGGATGGTTAAATTTTGTTTTCTTTGCTATGCAATTAGCCGATTTTAAAGGAAAAAACATTTTGAAAGGAGAGAAAAACAAAACAAAAAAAGGCCTGGAACACAAAATTGGGACGTGTATGTTAAACATAAAGTAGTGGACGGTTAGGTCTTATTTGCTATTAAATTAACCGAATTAAAAATTCAAAAAATTAATTAAAACTGCCATAAACAAAAAATATCGAAAATAACTCTAGGGTTACAAATATTTCACAAAAATGGATCTAGGGTTTCCGAGCAAACCTTTCATTTATATATAAAGATAAATAAAAAATCTAAATGATCGAAAAGAAAGCTAGTTATCTTCAAAAGTATCAGAAAAATGAAAACAAATAAACAAATTAGAAGGTTTAAAAATTACCATTCATTCGTTAATCTCCAACTCGTTTCTTCAATGATTTTTGTAAAGAAATCGTGACATCATTCATTATCACAGATGATAAAGAAATCCTACAGAATTAATAAAAATAATGTTAAGTTTATAAAAACAAATCCATATAAAACAAATACATATATACGTAGAAATATTGATTCATAAAGAAACACATACGCACACATAATGCCACAAATATGGAATTGCAAGCTACCTTACTGCAATAGTGAATTCCAGTTTGACAACACATCAAGTACCACACACCAACTCAAGCAAATTGTGATAAAACATAATAAATCAATATCTAAATAAACAATCACTATCTGAATAAAAAATGCAAAATGTCTTACTATATTTTCGTTATCGCAACTCCCAGCCAGATAATAAGAAGACAAACATTCAAGTATGTCACACATGATCATAAGGGATAAGCAAATTATAAGCCAAAGCAAATAAGACAGGAAACCTTAACAGGACAACTTATGCCAATGATCTCGAGAAATTAAATAAAAAATACAGGAATTAGAACGACAATAAACACTGAAAAAAAAAACTAAAGTATTGTAAAATTTCTAAAATTTGAAAACCATTACAATAACGTAGTAGGCGAGAGATGGTGAGATGTTAAAATAGAACATATGTAATATCATTAAAAAAAATTAAGGGAACGGAAAAAGATGCTATTAACGTTAACAACACCATCGAGATAGAAATGTTGAGTGTAAGAACAAATAATAAATTTGAAGAGGACGTTACTTATAGACATGTGAAGAGAAGTCAACGTCAAACGTGGAGAAGATTTTTTGCAGTTCTCAAAGTCATGGTATGCCCAGCCGTTTATGCCCTCTAGGCTGAGTGGTACATCAGATAAGTGTTTCGAAGAAGAAGAAGAAGAAGAAGAAGAAGAAGAAGAAGAAGAAGAAGAAGAAGAAGAAGAAGAAGAAATATAAAAATGAATTTATCGACCAAGGAGATAATGACCGTGACAAACACAGGGCTGATTAGGAAAATATTTTTGTTTCTCTCGAAATCGACATCAACTTGGAATGCAGGACAGACCTGGTGTGTAATAAGGAACGATTTTCTGATCCAAAAAGGAAAATAAATCAAAAAAAAATATTCCATGTCGATGAAGGAAACGGCGAAGAATGAACAGAGAATCACATGTAAAACATACTCACTGTATTCAATTAATGAGTCTTTATGTGACATCTGCAAAACTAAGAAAAAATAAAGTAGTAAAACATAACATCAAACAAAATTGCCAGGGAGCGGTTTCTGAGAAAATCGATGAAGGAAACGGCAAAGAAAAGGAAATGGGCGATACCCACCTGATGAGGTTGAACGATGTTTCTACGGTTTGCAAATCAATGGACGAATCCAAACATCAAGATCTTTCGATCTTTGCTAGACCTAATCTGACATCAAAACAACCAAAAAATAGAAAGGATTGAAGATAGAACAAAAAATTGAAAAACAAAAAATCCGATTACCTAAATTCAACAAACATATTCAATTACAAAAGGAAATCTCAACAAAATAACCGAGAAAAATAAGATTTCAAACCCTACTAAACATTATATCTTTTGACAAAAACCCTGAATCTAAATTCTAAACATTGATCTATTTAGGAATTCAAAGCACCAAAAAATGAAACCCTAAAAATGAAAAATCTCTAACCTTTTTCTTCAAAAGATGTCAGCGATTGTGATTATGTAGCATTCAGGGAAATAATAGTTGTTCCTACCAAAAAATAGCTGCGCTTTGTCCCGGCGGCAACATCATTTGCCAACGACAATTTGGGGCTTGATTCTGCTGTTTAAAATTCATAATTTCCCTAAATAAACAACAAAAAATGCATTATAATCGGAAAATTGATGTAAAAAATCAGAAATTACTCCATCAAAATTGATGCAGAGATGTAGGACGAACAATAGCTCGTACAACTAACATACATTTTCTAAACGACGAACAACATATCGATGAAAAGTAAAATAATCTTTATATAGAAAGAGAAGTCAGCAGTTGCCGGAGAGAAGTCAGTTGCCGGAGAGGTTAAGTGGGAAGATAAATCGGACCACGAAACTGAGCATAGAAGTGGGGGAGAAGTTTATGAACGTGAGAAGTTTTTCAGCGAGAGAAAAAGGGGGCAGTTGTAATTTTTATTTTTTAATGTCGTATAAAATGATTAAGAAAATTACGGTTATCAAATAACAAAAATACTCATTTAACCCTAGGGTAACAAATATTTTACAAAAATGGGATTAGGGTTTCGTGACAAAACCTTTCTTTTATATATAAAAGTTCAGGGATAACTCCTCACTTAGCATAATACCCCGTTTACCCTTATTATATTTATAATAATATTAAAGATTAATTAATATGGGAAATTAATTAAAAAATACGTAAGTATGCAAATCCTCACATTTAGATTTTTTTTTTGATTTTCTTTGAAAAAAAATGTTTTTTTCTACTTAAAAAAATTATTTATTTATTATTATTAGTTTTTCCAATTTTTTTATTTGTTTATTATTTTGAATTTTTCGTTTTAAAAAAAATTCCGGTTTATTCTTTTATTTAGTATTTTTTATTGATATTTTTTTCACTTTACCAAATTAAAATCCACTACACACTTATCGAATTTCACTATAAATATTTCGAAATTTATTGAAAATCATTTTTTTTCCAGCAAGTTTACCAAAAATGAAATCCAGTACACATCAAAATTTATGAACATTTCATTATCTAAAAAGAAAAAATAACTTAAAATCCACTGAAAGATTATCGTAATCCACTGTAAAATTAACGTAATCCACTATTCACTGCATGAATTTGAAATCCACTATTCACTGTATGAATTTGAAATCCACTATTCACTGTTTGTAATCCACTATACACTGTACGCGTTGTCAACCCCCTTCCCTCTAACGTAATCCACTATTTAATGTCGCGTGAGAGTTCGAAAACCACTATTTAGTGTAAGCGCATCGACACCCCCTCCTCTATTGCTCGCGCTGCATCAGTTTTGTCTGAAATCCACTACAAGTTCATAAAAAACCACTACAAAATATAGAAATCCACTACAAAAGATCACCTTTATAAAGAGAAAATCCACTAAAAACTTGCCTAAATCCACTACAAAAATTCCCTTTGATAAAGAATGTCATCGCAGACAATTGTAGAGTCACCCAAGCATCACCCAACTTCGTCCCACTTGTTGTCATCACTCCACTTGTGGAAGAACCTGAATAAAAAAAAAGGACAACGTGTAAATTTAATTCATTAAAAAAAAATCAGTCTCCAAAACAAGAATTAGAAATCCACTACAATCTCATCAAAAATCCACTACAAAAAATTATCGAAACTCACTCAAATATTAACCCAATCCATTGAGAACTTAACCTAATCCACTACAACAGTAATTGCAAAAATAACAAATCTTATCACGAAAATAGAAAAAAACAACTGCAAAAGGTAACAAAAACAACTATTTTGCACACCTTCACCGCTACACAAACACTCATTTTCTTTGATAAACAAGGACAATAACTTGAAATCCACTATAGTCTTATCAAAATCCGCTATTATAAAACACCGAAAGAATAACATATTAAATCAAATCATAGGAGTGATTATATGAGAACGTGGTTGAATATCCTTCTTCAATTTCACAGAGATTCACTACAACAAAATTTAAAAAAAATGACAAAACAACCCTAAAATTAATCCGAAGACAATTACCATTGCCCACCTAATTAATTCAACAAATTCAACATTTACGCCCATCAAATTTATAAATTTCGGACATGGTTTTATTAGATTGATATATTGACATAAATCCAACAAAATGCCAAAAATGTATACAAAGGAAAAAAAAAAGGAACGGGAAATTTAAAAAATTAACAGTAAAACCCAAAAATCCAAAATGGATGGTTCTATTTGTAGTGTACCAATTTGTCGACTGAATGATGAAATACAAACTGCAAAAAATCGGTCGAATCTTCCATTTAAATTATCGATAAATTTAGAAATTTCAACATACGACGAAGAATTCACCGGCAAACCAACGGCGGCCGAGAAGGGGTAAGCCAAATGGCATAGATCTGCAAGGCGTGGCTGCCGCCTTTGGCGTGGAGGGGCATGTCGATTCCGGCTAACTGTTGGCTGGCGAAGAGGACGAAGAGCCCAAACGCCTTGTCCCGCTAGAGGAGAGACGTTGATAGGGTTTAGTCTTGCATATAGCCGCAGCCTAAAAGAAATTGAGAAAGGGTAAAGTAGATTATTAATGATATAATCTGCTGAATAAAATACAATTGAATTTATCTCAAAAAGGGGGGGAAAGAAAAAGATCTAGTCTAATGATACAATGCATATGAAAGGTTTTCTCAAATAATCCCTTGAGTAATTGACCGTTAGGATGTAATGGCCTTTTGCAGTTTTGAGAGGACGGCCGTTGAAAACCGCGGCAGATTTTCGAGACACGCGTCGTGTGTTGGTGGGATGGATTTCAGGCTAAGGTAAAAGGTTTCCTCTTTTTTCTTCGTCACTTGCTAAAAATAGAATATTTTGCCTTCTCAAGACTTTGACCTATTATTATCTTATTTAATTGTTATTTTTAAATAAAAAAAAAATTATGAAGATAACTCCTGCATTTCAAAATCACTTGAATAACTCAAAACTGAGAAAATTAACATGAATCAATGTAACAAAGCAAAGTAAGAAAGTCAACAAATTTCAAGGGTCAAACTATCTCAACAGTGTAACAAAGGTGAAGACACGAAAATCGACCAACGGAACAAAAAGATCAACAATCGATCCATATTTATATCTTGCACAATTAACAAGAGTGTAATTCTGTTATCATCTCAACTCGAAAACTCCTTCACCGTATAAATCAATATCGTTAAACGTTGAATACATACGAGTTACGACCACATTGTAGCCACACGCGAATTACCTATTAATACTCTCCACAAATATTTAAGACGTTCGATTATATTCTCGGCGCAGGTAGATTTCAGGCGAATTCTCCCCTCTACCATAACACTAACAATCCTCGCAGCTTCTTTCTACGAAACAATTCTCTTCACAAAGCCCAGCCAATAAATTCGAGTAAACATCCCGACTTTTCAAGCGCATCAACCACAAGAAACCCATCCATCACCCTTCCCTCTAAAACCATTAGGTCTCATTCCACGAGCCATCATCTTAGTAAATATTTTCTCCGACTCGTTTTTCTTGCCAGCTCGCATTAGCACCTTCACTAAATTTATTAACCACCCCACAAGCAGCCTCCTCCACATGCCCTTGTTTGCAGAGCCCGTCGAGAATTGCGTCAAACGTCACTATATTCGGTTTGATTCTCGAATCATCCATTCGATCCAAGATCTTTAACGCCTCGTTCGCCACCCTCCCCTTCTCGACAAAGCCCTTTATCATCGTTCTCCGTCTTCTTTCTCCACCATCCCACATAAAAGCTATGACGCCATATCCAAATTCCCGTGAGTGCAGATCCCATCAACAAGTGTCGAGTAGACAACCACATTCGCCACACAGCCGTGCCCTTTCATAAGCTTAATCAATCCAAAAGCATCCTCCATCGCAAAACCCTTTTAATAATCGAAACGTAGGTGTAACCATATCAGGATAAAGATCGATTAAACCCATCTCCCTCATCAATCCCAAAGCCTCGTCTAACTGACTCTTCAAAACCCACAAATTCAAAACAACCTTAAACATTTTGATGCTAACAACAAAACATTCAGCCATGTATCCATCAACGACATCCATCGAGCAATTTACAAGCTTTGTTGTACATGTATGAAGTGTGCCTGTGGTTGGGGTCAAATGAAGAATCTGATACCTAATTCAGGTTTATCGATAGGGTTTTTATGAGCTTGTGAATCCGAAAGCTTCTGTACCCATGGCCCCCTTGACAACCACCGAGTTGTAATCCATATCTGAAAACTCCGTTGATCGGAAAACCTCCGCCACGATTACATTCTCCAGTTCCGATTTTTTTTTTTTTTTTTTTCTGACTCGATCTAAGAAATTCCGCCGCTGGAGAAGAAGAGCAAAAGGTGTTTATAGGAGGTGGTAGTGAGGGAAAACGGCTGCAGAGCGGCGGCGGCGGCAGCGGCCGTGGGTGGGTCGGCACAGTGGAGTAAATTTTTGGCTAAATATAATAAGAGTAAAAAGTCAATTTTGCACATCACCGGATCTAAAAAAATAATTACACTATTTTTTTTATTTAAATTAAATTATTAATAACATCATTTTCCTCCAAAAAAAAAATAACATCATTTAATTTAAGGGTTTACCCGGTGAAAAAACCAAGTACGAAATGTAAAAATTTCAATTAATTTATTGATTTTTTTTTTTAATATTTTTACTATTTTGTGGTGATAATTTTTTTTAGAAGAAATGTTTTGTGGTGATAATTAGTTAAATATAAATTTAATATTTTTTCCACATTAAAAAGTCAAAATTCTGAATTGAATCAAAGAGTATTTAATATTGTAATTTCAACATCAATATTCGATGAAAATATCATATATATATATATATATATATATATATATATATATATATATATATATATATATATATATATAAACTACATTATGATTAAAAATATCATACTAAACAACCGATCGGTTGATTTTACGAAAGAGAAATCGACGTTATGAGAATCCGTATGTGTTTGCATCAGATGATTGCCAAGTACTGACGAAGCTGTCGGTTCATGTTTTGTAGAGTATCTGGCCCAAATGAATTCTTTGTGAATGGCCCATTAAAATTTCACCTTGCAACCCACTTATGAGCAGCCCACACACAATTTGAGCTCAAAATTAAAGTCAGCCCTATCTCATTAGGTTCTCCCTTTTTTTTTTTTTTTTTTTTTTTCACGTATTACTACTCTCGTTTTTCCAGCAGATTCGTTTGCAAATCTACCCCTTTATTCTCTCAATAAATCTTTCTTATCCTCAACAAATCTTGGTGATTTGTTGCCTTACTTTTCGTTAGTTTGGTGGAGGAAATTGGGCGTATAAGTGCACCCTATTCCTTTTCTGCGTGAGTGACGAAAAAAAGAGAGAAAAAAGAGTCGAGAAAGAGGAGAATACTTTGTGTATTTGAGTAGAAAAATAGAGTGAAAGAGAGAACCTTTTTTGAGAAGAAAAGCTCGATTCTTTTCGATGAATTCGAGCTTACTTCTTTAGGGATAAACCGGTGAGATTAGGGTTTGAATTTGGGTTTCGTTTTCTTTGTTTTTCGTTGGAATACACTGTGTGTGTGCGTGTGTGGCTGCCGTGAGTGTTTGGAGGCCCCACTTGGATCTTAGACGAGGACTCGGAGATTGAGGGCTGAGCCGGAAAATCGAACCACCGCTGGAGCTTCTCCATTGCAGAATTTATATTCTGCCTACGGTTCCATTTTCTTTTCCCTTTTAATTGCTGCCAATTTATTGCTGTTCTTCAACAGATGGGTCACTGGTTAGAATAAATAATTAGTAAAGAATATATTCACTATTCTATTCTAATTGGTAGACGTGCACAATATATATCATTTGAATTCACTTGCTGGTTTAGGTTAATTATTAAGAACTTTCATTATTATACAACTATTAATTGATTGTGTTGATTTATTATATTATATTATATTTTAATTGTTTCTAATAAAATATGAGTATTTTGATTTTGTGTGGTTTGTCTTCTCCGGGCGGATACCCAACATGTTTGCCTCGATTCGAATTAGAGTCGAGTTTGGAAAGCTCCGTGTTGGATATGTAAGACCTGGCCGGAGAGAGGTCGGCCAAGCTCTCCGAATCCATCGCCGCAACAGTGGAGGAGCGGCAGTTGTGGTGGTGGAGCAAGTGAAGTGGGGAGGTTGCTCGAGACGGAGTTGTATCCCCACTCGTATAAGAAGCATCGACTTTGCGCAGTTTCTTCCTTTGCTTTGCAGCTTGGTGCCATTTCTTTAGGGCTTTTGCAGTTTGTTCTGTTATTTAGAGGGTTTTCGAGATAGGAATTCTTGAACAGAGATTTGCGAAACAGGGAAAAGTTGAGGCAAGAACTTTGTTCTCTCTCCTTAAGACAAAATTTCCCCGCAACAGTGCTTCGGTTTCGGCAATTGTCTCCCAAGATACAACGACTTACAGTTCCAACAGAGCAGCACAACAACTGTTGGAACACAACGAACGAAAAGAAATTTTGTACTTTTATTGACACGAAAGAAAGATAATGCAACAAATATGCTTATGAATGCTTGGATGATTGAGTGAGATTGCTGGAAAACTAGGGTTCTATTTACAGTTTTCAGAAAAATGCGTTCCAAAAGACACAACTCTAGGAAATGAAAAGGGCTGAAAAAGCATTGTGCCTTTTCGCAGGGGTTAAATGTTGGGAATCGGACACGTGTACGCAGCGGAAAACAAAAATTTTATGCGATGTAAACAAATTTAAAACACATAAACACATGCCCGATAATTGAAATCAATTAATTGCGTACCTTTGCGCTTCCAGCGAAATTAAAAAAACAACATACATGCTTAATTGCTTAACCGAATTTAAATCAATTAGCATGCTCGCGTTTAAATCAAATAACATGCTCGCAACAATTAAAACGATTTCATGTAATCACATAAAATCATACAAGAACGAACATGAAAATTCTATTTAAACATAAACGAATCAAGAACAATGAATTCGTGAGTTTACCTCTTGCACCGTGAGGTAGGCGCACTAAGCAAGACGAGATTGCTACGGAAACCAATCCGTACAATCCGGGGCAGCACCGGTGGAGCGGCAGCAGCGGCGAGACGGCCCACGGCGGCGCGTGTAACTCACGCGCGGTCTTCGGGCGGCGCGTGGGGTTGCGTGCGGCTTCGGCTCGTGTGCTGCTCCTCGATTCTTCGATCTTCGATCTTCCTCTTCTCGGATTTCACCTCGTATACTTCGATCTACTAAACACGTGGCACTAGACACGTAATAGTTAGAAATAACGGAAGAAAAGAAAGTGGGAAAAGAATACCGAAAGGGATCGGCCAACGGATGGCCGATTCCGGCGTTTCTCCGGCGACGACGACGCGGCGGTCGAGGTGAGATGGCCGAGCGAGAGAAAGTGTGAGCGGCTAGGGTTAGGGTTTTGTGTTGTGTCTGTGTAAGACCTATAAATCTTGTATTTATAGTGTCTCGCATAAAACCCTAGCGGGCTTAAGTTGGATCGGGCCCAACAGCTTAAGTTCGTTAGTTCTTTTACTTGCTCGTCTCTCTCATCTCAATGATCGGAAAATTGTAACGATTACATTTTCGAAATCATTATAATGTCCTCGTCATTACGAGTGCCAAATATCAATTTCCAATACGTTTGCCCGATTTAGAAAGTTCACTAATACGTTTGCCCATTCTTTTCCTTTTCTCATTCTCATTCATAATTCCAAATTACGAATGTTGGACCCAATCATATTGACTACCAATCATGCAAAGATAAACTATTTTACCTTCGACCGTTTATTCAAAGATCTCATGTGCACGAGCAGTGTGACCCTCGATGGTTCAGGTGTAAGCTAGCCGTGGGCCCACAACCCTTTGTGGTCAAAACTCGTCCCATAGAGTTACGATTAAGATGAATCTCGTTTCACCTTAATCACCCAATGAATCAAGATTGGCGTCTAGCAACTACCCGTCATGATTCCCTATATACAAATGAAGTGCCTGCAAGAACCTTCAAATATAGTTAACGTACAGTACGATCCCTTCGATTCATATGTCCCGATTGAAATCGGGTTTTAAGTGTTGTAATCGTTACATGCAGGACTTAGAGAACCGAATTCTCTAATCATCACTTAGTCAGCTCTGGCCAGAGACTTAGAATGATTACAAACTATCAGAACACAACACACAGGACATCCAAGACTATTCTAGCGATCGAATCCCCGACTACAATGCACAGACCTCCCACTAGATTTCGGACTGCACGAACACTGGCCCTTGGGATGGTCCTCGGTGGAACTCATGGACATGTCACGATACAGCTGTTCCTCTAGTGAAGTCACGGTGATGTCTAGGTCATAAGGACTAATGGTGTACAACTATACCATAGATATCTGTACTCGATTATTGGGAACCACTTAGAGATTTCTAGGGTGAGGGAGTTCAGTGAACTCGTCAACTTACGAGCACCCACTTATGCATGCCGATATCACAATACCGTTTACTGATGAGATGCAGTACACATACACTAAGTGCTAGTCTCTTAATGGGAAAGGCCGATATCCTCATTGGTGGCGTAACCCTTTGACTAGGAACACGTTTAACAGTTATAATACTTAAGTAAATATCTCACCATCCTAACGATCAATTACTAGTACTTGTAATAACTGTAAGGACTATATCTATGCTTGTGACAAAGGGACAAAGATATAGAATGCAAAGGTCTTTTATCATTAATACGAATAAAGGTTCGTTTATTCCAATAACAAATACGAAAGACGACAACCACATCTTGGCTTGTTGGTCACCTACTCTAACAATAGTATGCCAAGGTCTTTTATCATTAATACGAATAAAGGTTCGTTTCTTACAATAATAAATACGAAAGACCACAGCCACATGTTGGCTTGTTGGTCACCTACTCTAACAATCTCCCACTTGACCTAAAGCCAACTACCCATGAATCGCAATCCCATCGACTCTCGATGTTTCTCATGGACCGATCTCGGTAAAGGCTTCGTGAAGGGGTCTGCAACGTTCTCTTCCGAGGTGACTCGTTCTACTTTAACTTCACCTCTATCAATGATCTCTCGGATCACATGATACTTCCTCAGAATATGCTTCGACTTCTGATGAGATCGCGGCTCTTTAGCTTGCGCCACGGCTCCGGTGTTATCACAGTACAACGGTACTGGATCACTAGCATTAGGAACGACACCCAACTCTTGGATGAACTTCCTTATCCAAGTCCCTTCTTTTGCAGCTTCGGACGCTGCAATGTATTCCGCTTCGGTAGTGGAATCGGCCGTCGTGCTTTGCTTGGAACTCTAATAACACACGGCACCACCATTAAGTGTGAATATAAATCCCGAATTCGACTTTGAGTCGTCCACATCCGATTGAAAACTAGAGTCGGTAAAACCCTCTAATTTCAACTCGGCACCCCCATAAACCAAAAATATATCCTTAGTCCTTCGTAAGTACTTGAGGATATCTTTCACGGCCTTCCAGTGAGCCGGGCCGGGGTTAGACTGATATCTGCTTGTGACACTCACAGCATACGCAATATCGGGTCTCGTACACAGCATGCCATACATTATGCTTCATATGGCAGAAGCATATGGCGTCCTTTTCATCTCCTCGATTTCAGTAGGTGTTTGCGGACACATAGATTTCGAGAGACGAACCCCATGGGACATTGGCAAGAATCCTTTCTTTGATTCTTCCATGCTAAACCGTTTCATAACGGTGTCTATGTACAGGCTTTGAGATAATCCAAGCATCTTCCTTGCTCTATCTCTATAGATGCGTATTCCTAATACATAAGATGCTTCTCCCAAATCCGTCATTGAGAAACGTGTGGACAACCATGCTTTCGTTTGTTACAACATTCCTACGTCATTCCCAATGAGTAGAATGTCATCAACGTGAAGCACTAAAAATATCACTGCCCTCCCACTAACCTTCTTGTATACACAAGGATCCTCCGGATTCTTCTCAAAATCAAACTCTTTGGTAGTTGAGTCGAACCTAATGTTCCAACTACGGGATGCTTGTTTCAATCCATAAATGGATCGCTGGAGCTTGCAAACCTTTTGCTCACTTCCAGAAGATATGAAGCCTTTCGGCTGCGCCATGTAAATTTCTTCCTCAATATCTCCATTAAGGAAGGCGGTCTTCACATCCATTTGCCATATCTCGTAGTCGTACCACGCAACTGTGGCCAGCAAAATCCTAATGGACTTCAGCATCGCGACTGGCGAAAAGGTTTCCTCATAGTCAACGCCTTGCCTTTGAGTGTATCCTTTCGCTACCAATCTAGCTTTATAGGTCGATACCTTTCCATCCACTCCAATTTTCTTCTTATAGATCCACTTGCAGCCTATAGGAACAATTCCCTTAGGTGGATCTACCAAGGTCCATACCTTGTTGGAGTACATGGAGTCCATCTCGGATTTCATGGCAGTTAGCCGATGTCCCATGTCCGCATCCGATACGACCTCATTGTATGTTCTTGGATCTTGTCCAAGATCATCATGATCTTCATCATTCTCGAGGAGGAATAACCTATCCGGCATTTTCCGAACTCTTTCGGATCTACGTACCGTAGGTTCAGGAGGTATATTAGTGGATTGTTGTATTGGTTCGATTACTTGTTCTTGCGCTTGAACTTCACTTTGTGGTTCTTCAATTACTTCAAGTTCTATCATGCTGCCTTTTCTATCGGATAGAAACTCCCTTTCCAAAAAGGTGGCATTTCTCGAAACAAACGTCTTTGCCTCGACATAATAGATCTCGTATCCCATCGAGTCTATGGGATACCCCACAAAATAGCACAAGTCGGATTTACTATCCAACTTATCTCCCACTAATCGCTTCACATAAGCGGGACAACTCCATATCCTAATATGTTTGTAGTTGGGTTTCCGGGAATGCCAAAGTTCATAAGGTGTGGATTTAACTTCTTTGGTGTTAACTCTATTCAGCAAATACGCGGCAGTGCGAAGTGCATGACCCCACAAGTATGCCGGTAAGTTCGTGAACCCCATCATTGATCGAACCATATCCAATAAAGTTCGATTTCGACGTTCGGAGACTCCATTAAGTTGAGGAGTTCCAGGTGGAGTCCATTGAGATTGTATTCCATTCTCTTTTAGATAGTCAATGAACTTGATGCTCAAGTACTCTCCACCACGATCGGATCGCAACTTCTTAATACTTCGTCCGAGTTGCTTCTCTACTTCGTGTCTAAAATCTTTGAACCTTTCAAATGTTTCAGACTTGTACTTCATCAAGTATACATACCCATACCTAGAATAATCGTCGGTAAAGGTAGCGAAGTAGTTGTATCCACCCTTCGCACTAACACTTAGTGGACCACATACGTCTGTATAGATCAAATCCAAAAGACCCTCGGCTCGTTCCATTTTCCCTTTGTAGGGTGACTTGGTCATTTTCCCTTTAAGACAAGATTCACAAGTTTGTAGTGATTTCACGTCATCCAAAGAGAACAATCCTTCACTAACAAAATCGTTCATCCTTCTTAAAGAGACATGACCTAATCTAGCGTGCCAAAGTTGTGCGGGATTCATAACTGCATAATGCAAAGAAAAAGAATGTAGTTGGAGAATCCATGCATCTGCTGTACAAGGTGGTCCAATATTTCAGGTATTTAAATATTATATTTTTTGTGTACTATTCTATTTTATATTATGGTTTCTTGGTTTCTGTTTTTTTTTTGTAATATTTATGTACTTATCTATTATGTATTATTTTTTAATTAAGTATTTTTAATTTATTTATGTAGATCAAGAAACTAACTGGAGAACACACCTGTTCAAGGAAAAGAATTAACAAGCATGCTAGTGCAAAATATATTGGAAGGAGAATGGGAGACTCCATTAAAGACAATCCAGATGTTGAAATATGCAAACTTGGAAACTCAGTGATGAGAAAGGTGGGTGTAGAAGCTGGCTATTGGAAGACTTTGAGGGCAAAAAAAATGCACTCAACAAAATAAGGGGACAAGATGCTCAAGAATATAGTCTCCTGTGGGATTACTGTGAAACTGTTAGAGCTAGAAACCCTGGTGCTAAGTTATTGCTGAGAAAGATTCTTTATTCAGATCCTCCAATCTTTGAGAGGATGTATTTCAGCCTTCCCCCAATGAGGTTGGGATTTCTTGCAGGATGCAGGCCACTAATTGGATTAGATGGCTGTTTTTTGAAAGCACCACATGGAGGGCAGCTCCTTTGTGCTGTTGGGAGGGATGGGAATGATAACCTTTTTCCAATTTCTCTAGCTGTGGTTCCAGTTGAGAACAGAGAATCCTGGACATGGTTTTTGGGTGAGTTGCTAGAAGAAATTGGAAGTGTTGAAGAAAGGAAATGGACCTTCATTTCTGACAGGCAAAAAGGTCTTCTTGAAGCTATTAAAGATGTTGCCCCTGGTTGTGATCACAGGTTTTGTGTGAGGCACATCTACCAGAATTTCAAGCAAAAATGGCCAGCTTTGGAGCTGAAAACAAGGTTATGGAGAGCTGCTTCCACAGGCAACAAGAATGAGTTTGAAGCAGTTATGGTGGAGATTGGCAGGTTTGATAAAGCTGCAGCAGAATATTTAAGAAAAATTCCTCCATGTCATTGGGCCAGATCTTATTTCTCAAGAAGCTGCAAGACAGATGTGTTAGTAAACATTCTCTGTGAATCCTTCAATAGCTACATCCTTGAGGCTAGAGAGAAGCCTATCATTAGCATGTTTGAGTGGATCAGAAGTAGATTGACAAGCAGAATTCAAACAAAAAAGGCTGGAATGGAGAAGTATGAAGGGTCTATCTGTCCTAATATCTTGAAAAAGATCAACAAGTCTCAACAACTTGCAAGAAATTGTTTTCCAAGATGGCATGGACAAGAAGAATTTGAAGTGGATATTCATAATGACAGATATGTCGTGGACCTAGCTACCAGAACATGCACATGTGGACTGTTTCAATTAAATGGGTATCCTTGTCATCATGCATGGGCTTGCATTGCAGATAGGAGGTATAGAGTTGAGGACTATGTGGACTCGTGGTATAAAAAAGATACATACTTGAAGGTTTATGCATATATGATACATGCAGTCCCTGGACCAAAAGACTACATCAAGACCTCTTTCGAGCCACTTGCAGCCCCAAAGTTGAACAAGAAAGCTGGGAGACCTAAGAAAATGAGAAGAAGAGGTCCAGATGAACTTCAAACCACTTCTTACAAAAAGGGTCTCACACATACTTGTAAGAACTGCCTACAACTAGGCCATAATAAGGCATCGTGTAAAAATCCTACAAATCCAAGGTCTAAACTTTACAAGGTATTTGTAGCTTTAATAAATTTTTTTCCTTTTAATTACTTGAATTTTTTTAAAGGATTTCAAGCATTAATTGTTATTTGTTGGTTTATTTGTCTGTGATAGGGAAACCCTGCAAATGAGGAAGTTCAAAATTCTCAAGGTGCTCCTCCATCTTCCAGTCAAGGACCATCAACCTCTGTTGCACCAACATATGTTCAAACACACTCTTCTACACCAAGGTCAAATGTTTCCAGCTCTGTTGCACCATCTTCTACTCAACCAAGTTCTTCCATTCAAGATCAATCTAGCTTTGTTGCACCTGCTGCTGCACCAGGAAGGGTTAGAAACATTAAAAATTGTTTTATCTTTCTGCTCTTTCTGCCCCATTTATTTTTCTAATTCGTAGGTTACACTTGTAGGTATATGTGGGAAGAAGAAATGAGGGTTTACTAGGAAGAAGTAAGAAATTAAAATCAAAAAACCGCGGGCAACAAATCAATCACAAAGAGTGCCTGCTGTTGTACCAACGGTTCCTCCAACTTCATAAGCAACTGTTCCTCCAATTGCAACAGCTAATGTTCCTCCAAATGTTCCAAATTCCAGCAACCCTCCTGTGCGCAAAAGGAAGCCTCAAATATCCGAAGTCCTTCATAATATTAGGGAGGCTGCCAAGAAGAAGCGCATTTGGAAAGTTTGACTTGTGTTGAAAGTTGAATATGTTTTTTGATGACTTTTGCTGGTATTTTTGGGTTTTTGATGCAATCATAACAGCCTGTGATGGTTTGATGAAATGTTGGCTGTCTATTGAACATGCAATTGTAACAGCCTGTAATGTCTATTGAACATTATTTTTTTTTGTTGGCTGTTTCTGAAAAATATTGTTGTTTATTTTATGGATGTTGTTTGTTGGTTATTGTTGATGTATGAATTGGTTTTTTTTTTTTTTTTTTATGGATTGGTTATTGTTATTGTTTATTTTTAGATGTTGTTTGTTGGTTATTGTTGATATATGAATTGGTTGTTGCTGGAAAATACAGGGAAATTGAAAAAAACAGTGGAGATACTTGACAATTTTCATTAACATAGGGGGGTATGTGCTAATTCATTTCAAATCATAGGGGGGTGGTTGCTGATATTTGTTTATATGTGGGGTTATTTGCTAATTTGGTAACCAAATACTGTGAATTTTACAGAATTTTACCATTGCAAAGTTGAACAAATAATGAACAAATAACATCTCAAACTCTCAATAATACTTGAATAAATAACATTGTCAATATTACATTGATAAACAACAACGCTACATTATATCTTGCATTGAATAAAACATATTAAATTGATTAAATGTTTCAAATCTTCATTAACAACACCAGAATTCAAATCTTCATTAACAACACCAGAACAATGGCGAACAATGCTACGCATATAACCCATGAGATTTTCAACAAGATTCGATCATGCCGATGGTTTTCTCTTTTCTCTTCGACGCTAGCTTTAGAAATCACTTCATCTAGCTCTTCGATATCATCTGGCAAACCTTGCTCAGCATATTCCCAACCTGGATATTGTACAGTCACCCCAATGGGTTCCCAAGTTGTTCGATACGGGTCACACCAACGAAAAAATTGGCATTGACGAAACTGACAAGAATAATACAATCTTCCTTTTGATGGTTTTGTTGCAGTTTCGACCACCCTTATACAAGATTTCAAATTGCAGAAACAAAATGGGTTAAGTGGATACCTCAGATCCATATACGGCTTGCGTTCTTTTCTCTTCGTCGCGTTGCTTGAGGTGTGAGAAGACATTATTTCTCTAATTTGCTGGGAATTGCAGAATAAGAAATTGGGGAAGAAATTTGCTGAGAAATTGGGGAAGAAGACGAGCAAAACCCCTAATTTGCTGGGAATTGCAGAATATATGGGGAAGAGGATATAAAACGACGTCGTTCAGTCCTTTGATGCTTTTAAGGGTATTTTTGACTTTTAAGGGTATTTTTTGACGCAAAATACACCACCATTCGCATAATTTGCGCGTGTGGTACACGAAAAGTTGTCAGGGGGTTTTGTGACCTTGACTAAATTTTATAGGGGGGTATTTGCTAATAATTTTATCATAGGTGGTTTTCCGACAATTAGAGATAACGCGGGGGTGGTTTTTGCAAAAAACCCCTTAAAAAGAATTCGATTTATGTTGATTATGTGCTGAGTTAAACAGTAAATATAACAGATTTTCGAAATTATGCTAATCTAATAGGATATGTACAGCAGTACAGGTTCACGAAAATCTGCCGCAAACAGAGATACCGCCAATAAGATTTCACCGCCAATAATTAGGCCAGCCACGAAATCCAAAAATATAAATAAAAATTTGAATTAATAATTATTAAAATATTAAATAATATATCTATAATAACAACTTTCGAATGGGGGAGAAAAAATGCCTTTAGGGTTTCACAGGGTTTCTTCGGAACTCTTCTTTTGTAAATAAGACTAGTAATTGTACCCGTACGATGTACGGGACAACAAATTGCATGTTTTGATGTTGTAAGAATATAACAAACATTTGATGTATCGTATGATGAAAATTTTGTTATAATCATTCATTAATAATTCATCAGTGGAACTTAGTAAAATAAGTATACTTACAACAAAAAAATAATAATAATAATAAGAAGAAAAATAAGAAAATAACTTTATTGTTGAATAATTTACCAAATGCATTGAACCACCTAATACCAGAAGATTGAAAAATTAAACCAAGAACAAAATCATCAACTATATCTTTCTTGTTGAGCTTAAACATAATTAGATTTAATAACTTAGTTAACATAATCAAAACTAAACTAGCGACAACTTGTAGCGAGGCAAAAAATTATTGTGAGGGGGGGCTTGAACACATCGAGGGTTCGGGGGAAGAGCCCCTGAAATGTGTTTTGCTATCAAAGAAATTTAAGATGAAAATTTGATATGGATTTTTTTTCTACATTTTCAGAAGATAATACCAAAACGAATCGCGAAAGCTAAATTGCTATAAAAATCTAACAAACATGAATATCAAGTCGATTATAAAAAAAATTACACAATGGACTTCGAATTAATATTCATTATGAAAAGTAAGATGAAAGAGAAGACGTCAAATGTTAATTGATCGCCGGTGTGCGTTCGATCACCGGTGGGTAGCAATGTAACCACCATTAGTACGACGATGCGATAGAACAAAGTTTTTCTTTTTCTTTTTCAAAGAACGAGAATTTAGTTGGGAAATAGAAGATGATGACAAGTCAGACGTGAAAGGGGTTGAGAAGTAAGGCGGCTTTTAATAAATGGACTTAAGTGAAGTAAAAGTAAGTGAATAAAATAATGTAATTGGGTAGGCTAAAAAATAAAATAAAAAGTATTATATATATATATATATATATATATATATATATATATATATATATACTAGTAATCTACCCGTGCGATGCATCGCTAGTGTATATGCTGAAAATTTTATCATAGAAATATATACTAAAATATAAAATAAAACAATATGATAGAATTATGATGCTCATACCCGTATCTTTATAAATAGATACGGGAAACTCACCCGTCTATCGATCTTGGTTGATTTTAAGTAAATATATTATCCGATTAAAGGACAATAAATGTTAGATTGGTGAAAAACGGTTAATTAAGTAAAATACAACAAAAACAATACAAACACTGTATTGAGAACATCTAATTTATTCATTAAAATTTCAGACACAGTAGATTTGTGCTATTTATTTCTTTTGATACACTGTAAGAGAGACAGGGAAACAAAAGAAAAGAAAGTAATTGGATTGCTAATCCAATTGTTCAGCTCCGGTTGAATCTCTATTTAGGAAGACCGGACCCAAATCCACTCTCTTCGTTATAGCGGGCAATGATTGTTGTATAAATTGAATAGCACACTTCAAAGTCTGTCACATTGAGTAGTAGAACTTATTAGTATTACTCAATTGATACTCGATTACAACAAATCAGTTAACATACGTACGTAGATGAAAATATTGAGAAAGATGCAACAATGAGAATTCCACCAAATCATTTCATCGGACAGGAAAAATACCGAAATTTGTAGGTTCTTTAACAGATATAGCCGTAGTTTTTCCGTAAACATACTATCTGCACATAAAAAAATTATTACTAACGAAAATGAAATAAGCCTTTGACAACTGCAAACGACTGAACAACAAAAAATCTTAACGAATTAATAATGACCAACGAAAAATCAGAATGAACATAAACTGCATTTTTTAACACATAAACAATGAAAAGGGAACACACAAAAAATAAAGTTTGGTGAAATCCTTGTGCCCATAACGAATTCGTAAAAACCTGGAAAAAACTTAATGAAGAGTAATAAAATACAATAATAAGCATTCTGAATTTCATCAATCTATCTATATATTATATAAAAAGAGGATCTATGCCCTCAATGATTGACATGTGGCGAATGATGATTTCATTTATCAAAATTGCTTAGTTGGAGTTCAATTGATGAGGTGGATTCTCCAATTGATGAGTTGCCAATTTTATTTTGGTATGTATTTAAGTTATTTCCTATTAAGCATTTATACACTCATTTAAACAATTACCACGTGTATATATATTATTTCCAAAATTAATATTTTTTAAATTCAAAATAAAAAAATCTTATTTACATTTCATGTATTTCAAAATATATTTATTGAAAAAATTCATGATACTCAATTTTTTTACGAATATTCAAATAATTTTCAGAAAAAAATATTTTTTTAATATTAAAATATTAAAATAAAGGAGAACGTTTTTTTTTCTTTTTTTTTTCAATATTTTGGAATATTCGAATATCCATTCCATTAAAAATAATTATAAATTTTTATTTTTTATTTTTTAATTGAACTATTTAATAAATATACAATATTCTTTGTATATAATTTCTATTATAGCGTATTTCAAATTATTCTATTATACCGCATATAAATTTATTCTCTAATGCATTTAATCTATATTTAAATTTGAAAAATACTTATCTTATTTATACTTTTAATTTCGAAATATATTTGTTTGAATGTCCATTTTTTTTTATATATATTCAAATAAATTTTAGGAATTTTTTTTCATTGTAATAATAGACTAATTTTAATAATAAAAATACATTTGTTTTTAATTTTCGTAATTATATAATATTAGAATATGCATTCAATAAATTATATTTGTTTAAAATACAACATATAAATATATAATAAAAAATTTGACATCTTCAATTTTGATCCTACATTTTTCATTTATTTCATTTTTTAACTTCCTTCTTTAATTATCTTTTTCATTTAATTAAGAGAAGTAAATAGAAACAAATCTTTTGGTTGCAACAAAATCTCCCGTGTATATATAATTGATCGTTTAAAGTATATAAAACTATGCCAGCTTAACAAGATTTGGAAAAAAAAATCAATAATTATCTTTATATGTATCCATTGTATTAATTATAAATTAATAAATCACTTCTAGAAATTATAAGATTTTATGTATATTCCCTTAACAAAAGGTGAATTCCTTTTTTATGTCAAAAAAATATGTATAAGTATTAATTATAAATTAATCAATCACTTCTAGAAATTATAAGATTTTATGTATATTTCCTTAATAAAAGGTGAATACTTTTTTTATGTTAAAAAAATATGTATAAATAGCTCCACTCAAACACATTACATTACATTCGTACTATGCACTCAATTGTGTTTATATTCACACGAAAAACGAAATGGTATATGTTAGAATCCGAGAGGATTCTATTTACGTTTTTCAACACGTCTGCGAAAAACGTGTATAAAAACTAGGGAAGTTTCCTTAGTTCTTTAAACTCTTATTTTGTCATTAATTTATTTAATTGCCTAAGTGTTTTATTAACAAGGAATTTATTTGACTAAGACTTTCCTTGTTTACATAACTCCTTGTTCCTTACGTGAAGATTATATCTAACCTAATGGGCTCTAATTTTGTAGGGCTCCACTAATTCAAGTAAGGAAGTATAAGAAGGGCAGCATCAACGTTGTAATACGTTGTCCCTTTTATTTTTGAGAGAAAAAAAATATTTTCTGCTCTTACGTTGCTGCCCCAGACCTTTGATCGTAATCCGAGAAGAAAATACAGAGAAAGGTTTTGCTTCTTTCACCGAAAAGAAGATCGGTTCTTCGGGAGGAGAATTCAGAAGATCTCGGGAGGAGGTCGATCCGCCGACTGAGGGACTCAGCGTTGAAGGAATTTCAACCGTGCGGAAAGGGACGTGCTGCAAAAGTAAAGATTGACAATTTAGCGTAGGATACAAGAACGGCGTCGACAAAGAGGGAGTCTTTGCATTTTCGATTAAGTCCTATTACTGTATTCGTAAAACTAAAAATTAGTGAATTTCATTTGCAGGTCCCCGTGGATGTAGGGTACAATTGTATCCGAACCACTTTAAAATTTGTGTCTTTTTATTACTGTTCCATTAACTGTTGCAACTCTTCGTAAAACAGTAGAACAGTAGCTAAAACTGAATCTGGGATTTATTGGACACAAATTTATAATTAGTTTGCACGAAATAATTCTAACAATTGGTATCAGAGCCTGTCACTAAATACATCTAGTGAGATTTTGGGAACTTATTACTCTTATTTTGTGCAGATATGAATACTCAACGAGAAGGATCTTCAACTACTCGTCCACCTCTCCTAATCGGCTCCAACTACTCATACTGGAAATAAAAAATGAAGATGTTTATCAAATCCATAGATGAGAGAGCATGGCGCGCCATCATAACTGGTTGGACACCTCCCATGGTCAAAGGAGAAGACAAAGTGGAAGTATTCAAACCAGAAGCAGATTGGAATGATGGAGAGATACTACTCGCAAACTACAACTCAAGGGCCCTAAACGCAATATTTAGTGGTGTTGATGATAATCAATTCAAACTAATAGCGTCTTGTGAATCTGCAAAAAGAGCTTGGGAAATCCTTCAAGTCACATACGAAGGAACGTCAACTGTAAGGACATCCAAGTTACAAATGCTGGCCACCAAATTCGAAAATTTGAAGATGGAGGAGAATGAGACGATCACTGACTTCCATGCTAAACTATGTGATATCTCCAATGAATCATACGCACTCGGTGAACCCTATTCGGAAAGCAAACTTGTGAGAAAAGCGATGCGCTCATTACCTGAAAGATTTGCTTACCGAATTGCTGCCATTGAAGAAGTCAGAGACGTTGACACGCTCAAATTAGACGAACTCATGGGGAAACTTCTAGCACAAGAACTCAATCATGGTGAAAATCATCGTGAAAAGTCTAGAGAAAAGAAGATAGCCTTTCAAGCAGAAACATCATATGCAACGCCCCAAAATTCGTCAACTCAAGAAGATGAGCAAACAGTTGAAGAATCCTTGGCACTACTATCGAAAAATTTTGGGAAATTTCTCAAAAAGATCGGAAAAAAGGGAAATCTTCCAAGCACAGGGAAACCCGTGAACTTTCAAAATTCTAGGAGAAATTCAAATCAAGATAACTCAGAGGAGTCAAAACCAAGAAGAATACAATGCCGAGAATGCGAAGGCTTTGGTCACATTCAATCAGAATGCGCAAACACCCTGAAGAAAAAGAAGAAAATGTCACTTACTACTGTTTGGAGCGATGAAGAAGAATCTGACGATGACCAAGGAAACAACGATCAAGTCACTAACTTTGTAGCGTTCAGCAGCAAAGTTCCTCTGGACAGCTCAGAATCAACTGTTGCTGCAACTGTTGCAACAGACTGTGAAACAGAATCCAGGTATGAAAATATGTGTTCTGATTATGAAAAAAATCTAAACGAAAATTCTTCTTTTGCAGAGGATCCGAACAGCAGCAGTGATGAGGAAGAACCAACCTTGGACGAAGTAAATGAGGTATATGAAAAAATGTACCAAAAATGGCTCGACGTCGTTAAGGTAAATAACTTCCTGGACAAGGAGAAGTTTGTGCTTGTAGAGGAAAACAAAACACTAAAGGTAAGAATCTCTACTCTTGAGGAAAGGGTCATATCTAGTGATCAAGAGAAAAATAGTTTGCAGGCTAAACTTACTCAAACTCAAGAAGCAATTGCAAAATTGAACTTGGGTAGAGGTAATCTAGATGAAATCTTAAGCAACAACAAGCCAAACTATAATCGTCTAGGCATAGGAGGGAGTCAGCTACCCAAAGTTGATCTAAAGCGAAAGGAAGATCAAAACAGAAAAATCAACTTTGTTAAACAAGCTTCTGTCTCACAAACAGTTGCAACTGTTGAAGCAACGAAACACAATTCAAAGAAAAGGTTTATTCCCACTTGTTTTTTCTGTCAAAATCCAGGTCACATACGTCCTAGATGTTTCAAATATTTAAAACTTGTGAAAAAGCTTGTGGCTCGTTCTCTTTACTCTGCTAGGGCTGATTATTTTTCTTCACCCTCTCAAAAACCCAAAAATAAAATTGATATTTCAAATAGACCTCAGCAAAAAATTTGGGTTGAAAAGCATTTAAATGCTTATCTGCGATTACTTCTTTAAAAGCAAGTACTGCTAATGATTGGTATTTTGACAGTGGCTGTTCACGACATATGACCGGTGTTAAAGAGTTTTTGAAAAACTATCAACAAATCACCGGTGGAGCTGTTACCTTTGGAAACGGAAAAAAGGGTGAAGTGCTAGGGAAAGGATCGCTAAATCATGAGAATCTGCCAAAGCTGAAGAATGTACTACTTGTAGAAGGACTCACGTCAAATCTGATAAGTATCAGCCAGCTATGTGATCAAGATCTTGAAGTCAGATTCAACAAATTCGCATGTCGAGTATTAGACAAAGACGAGAATTGTGTTATTCAAGGAACTCGATCATCTGACAACTGCTATATTCTCGTCTCTGCTGGTATGAACTGTTTCAACAGTCTGTCAGACTCTACAGTGCTTTGGCACAAAAGGTTAGGACATCTGAACTTTGATAATCTCATAAAAATTTCCAGCAGTGAGTATGTTAGAGGGCTGCCTAAACTCACTAAAGAGATAGGAAAAATCTGTGGTGATTGCAAAATGGGTAAACAAATCAAAAGTTCACACAGGGCCTTAGCTAATGTGAGAACCAGTGGAAACCTAGAACTTCTACACATGGACCTTATGGGACCAATGCAAGTAGAAAGTATAGGTGGAAAACGGTACATATTTGTGTGTGTAGATGATTTTTCTAGATGTACTTGGGTAGAATTTATTAGGGAAAAATCCGATTCTTTTGATGTGTTTAAAAAATTGTGCAAAAAGGTGAGTGTTGAGAAACAGCAGAACATCGTGAGAATTAGGAGCGATCATGGGAGAGAATTTGAAAATTCCTTATTTACTAACTTTTGTGAAAAATATGGAATATCTCATGAATTCTCCGCACCTAAAACACCTCAACAAAATGGAGTGGTTGAACGCAAAAATCGCACTCTGCAAGAGATGGCCAGGGTCATGATGAATGCAAAGGAGATCGCTCCTCGTTTTTGGGCAGAAGCAGTTAACACTGCATGTCATATTATAAATCGAGTCTATCTTCGACCAGGTACCACTAAAACTCCGTATGAAATTTGGAAAGGTAAAAAACCCCAACTCAACTATCTTCGTACTTTTGGTTGTACTTGTTATATTTTGAATGACAGAGAACAGCTTGGGAAATTCGATGCTAGAAGTGATCAAGGAATATTCTTAGGCTACTCTCGAAATAGCCATGCGTATAGAATATTTAATCTTAGAACAAAATCTGTGATGGAATCTGCATATGTTCAATTTGATGATTTTAGCAATGATGCAGGACCACTGGAAGAGGAACCAACAAAGGAATCGGAAAACAGCTCCAGTGTCGCACCAACAGTTCCAACAGTTGATGCAGCCTCTACCATTTCAGAAGAAAGTGACGTCAATTCTGAAACAGGAGACGAAGCTGAAGTCAGGCCTCTCGAATTGGATGATCAAACTCACGAGGAACCCTCAAGAAGAGTCAAGAAGAATCATCCAGTGGATCAAGTCATTGGTTCGGTAGATGAAGGAATTCAAACCCGAGGTAAACCCAAGGTGAATTACAAGGAAATGGCAAGGTATGTTTGTTTCACTTCGACTATAGAACCCAAAAACGTCAAAGAAGCCTTATTAGATGAATATTGGATTCAAGCCATGCATGAGGAACTCGAACAATTCGTTAGGAATGACGTTTGGGTCTTGGTCCCTAGGCCTGACAATGTGAATATAATAGGTACAAAATGGGTTTTTAAAAATAAGTCTGATGAACACGGAAATATCGTTCGTAACAAATCTAGATTAGTTGCTCAAGGCTATAGTCAAATCGAAGGCATTGACTTCGATGAAACTTTTGCCCCTGTTGCTAGACTAGAATCTGTTTGATTACTCCTAGCCATTGCTTGTTTTCTAAAAATCAAACTTTTTCAAATGGATGTCAAAAGCGCCTTCTTAAATGGTATTTTAAAAGAAGAAGTTTATGTTGAACAACCCAAAGGATTTCAAGATCCACATTATCCCAAGCATGTTTTCAAATTAAACAAAGCCCTGTATGGTCTCAAACAAGCGCCTCGAGCTTGGTATGAGCGTCTTACAGAATTTTTATCGCACAAGGGATACACTAGGGGTAGCGTCGATCGAACTCTTTTCTTTAAAAAATCAAAGGGAGACATCCTGATTGCTCAAATTTACGTAGATGATATCGTTTTTGGATCTACCTCGCAAACAAAAATCGAAGAATTTGTTAAACAAATGTCTAGTGAATTTGAAATGAGCATGGTTGGGGAACTCACGTATTTTTTAGGTCTTCAAGTTAAACAAATGAGTGATGGAATTTTCATAACTCAATCCAAGTATGCAAAAAACCTTGTCAAACGTTTTGGTTTGGAATCTGCAAAAACTGTTAGAACTCCTATGGGAACGAACGACAAACTGTCGCGACAGTTGGATGCAACAGCTGTAGATCCCACACTTTATCGAAGCATGACAGGTAGTCTTTTATATCTTACTTCTAGCCGACCAGATATATGCTATAGTGTTGGAGTTTGTGCCAGGTATCAATCCAATCCCAAGGAATGCCACCTTAGTGCTGTAAAACGAATCATTCGCTACGTAAGTGGAACAATTGATTTCGGTATTTGGTATTCTATGGATACTAACACAACACTTGCAGGCTTTAGCGATGCTAATTGGGCAGGTGATGCAGATGATCGAAAAAGCACAACTGGAGGATGCTTCTATCTCGGTAACAATCTCGTGTCCTGGTACAGCAAAAAACAGAATAGTATCTCGCTTTCCACTGCCGAATCGGAATATATCGCCGCAGGTAGTTGTTGTGCCCAACTCTTATGGATGAAACAAATGGTATGTGATTATGGTATTAGTCAAGATTTATTGCATATTTATTGTGACAATATGAGTGCAATTAATATTTCCAAGAATCCAGTACAGCACTCTCGAACTAAGCATATTGAAATCCGGTACCACTTCATTAGAAATCTGGTAGAGGAAGGAACTGTCTCATTAGAGTATGTCACAACAGAAAAACAACTTGCTGACATCTTTACTAAACCCCTTGATGCACATAGGTTCGATTCCTTGCGAAATTCGCTTGGAATCTGTATTGTTTGACCTGTGCAGTTGCATAAACTGTTGCAACAGTCTGTGTCCAGACTTGCAACTTTTAGGTTTTTATGGACACATCACACACACTGCATTTTATTCATCTAAGTTTTGCATTAGTCATGCTGCATGTGATGAAAACTCTTGTGTATTGGATACTATCTGTACTTTCGAACTTTGTGAGGTAAAACTTCATCAATCCCCGAATGATAGCTATAGAGATTTTAGTTTATTTACTACTCCTCACAATCTCGTCATGGTTTAACACTTTCATAAGGAAAAGCTGCCTCTCCAAATGAGTGAAAGCCAATCTTGAATTTTTGTTTAACTATATATATAATAAATTGGTCTGTGAATAATTCGAAGCCTTTTTGAGTTGAGTCAGTAAATCACGTGGCCGAAAGCTCCTACAAGGCTCAAATAGAAAGCCCAGGGGACTACACATTGCACGACCATTGTAAATCCGTTATATGGTCAGTGAATAGTTCGAAGCCTTTTTGAGTCGAGCCGGTAAACCTCATGACCGAACACTCACTACACGACTCAATTAGAAAGCCCAGGGGATTACACATTGCACGACCACACCTATCTCACTAATTAAATTGCTCTGCTCTTCATGAAAAAGCTACCATTAGTAGGGTGTGTATGCTACCTAATAAGAGCGTTTTTGTGCTTGATTTGAGGGTAATAAATTTATTGTTAGTCTCGTTAGTTTGTATTTTGGAGCTTGCTTTTTGTTAAAATTGAAGATAAACCCCATGGGTTTGATAGTCCTAATAGTATCCTATTCACTCGTGTTTACTCACTCATATTCCTTTTTGTTCTCTCACGTTTATTTTTTTTCGTCATAGTAATTTAATTCTGCATATTAGGCATATATATATATTAAAAAAAAAAAAAAAAAAAAAAAAAAAAAAAAAAAACGGGGTGGGTTCGTATATGTTTTGGCGGCAATCATTTTTTTGAAGTCACCCACTTTTCTGAGCATTTTTTTTCTTCTCGATGTTTTCTTGAACTGTGTTGGGCTTCATATGTGAAGTTTGAGAGTTGCTATATCTGACTTTGGTTTTCATTAACTGCTCTCATTGTTGGCAGAATAATATTTGCAACTTTTTCACTATATTTTTCCTAATTGCTAAAATACCCATAAGAAGGCCAACAGTCATCTCTGCTTAATCCTTTTTTTCAAGTTTTTTTTTTCTCCCCAAATTTCCTTTCTTCTTCTTCCCTACTGCCTTGTTGCTCCGTCTTATTTGTTTGCAGCAAAACTTCCCAAAATTTCCACCAAATCGAAGGAAATCAAGGAACATCTTCATGGGGAAACGAAAGAACACCAGGGGATCGTCTTCTTCGTCTAAACGACGACCCTCTCGACCAGCGACCACGTCTCCGACGGACCCACTGCCGCCTCGCCGCTCCGGTCGCCGATCTGCCCTCGAGGAGCCGTGTGACGCCGTCCCCCTCGCATATTGGGAGCCCCCACTCCTTCTCACGGCCGCTTCCGCTGAAAATTTTGGCAATCTGCCAGTGGTTGTGGCCCCTAGGGTTTCACCACCACCGTCGCCGCCAGTGACGCCGCCGTCGCCGCCAGTGACGCCACCGTCGCCGCCAGTGACGCCGCCGTCACCCTTCACCTACTCTCCGCCCTCTTCTCCGCTGCCACACCCGCCGGCTTTCCAATCGTCTCCACCACCAGTTGAACCGACATCGCCGCCGTCGTCAACCACCGCACCGGCTTCACCCCCACCGCCGCCATCCTCGTCGGTCAACAAAGGCAAGGGCCCTGCCACCACACCACCGCCGCTCCGTCGCTCCCGTCGACGTGCTACTCACTCTGCCTCGTCTTCCGCTCAACCCACCACCTCTGATGACTCTGCACCCGATCCCGTGGTGCCTATATCTGCCGTCGATGCCTTTAATTCTCGGTTCTTTCTCCGAGCGAATCAAATCCGATGGCGTCTGGTAAGTCGACGACCTTTTGTCTCCGAACGTCCCTTAGGTCCGTCGTTTGATGCTTTTGATATTTCTGATCTACTTCGTCGTGCTGGTGTTCTTGCTACTGTGACTTGATTTTCTCACTTTGAAAGTCAAGTGATTCATGATTTTTATGCCAACCTAACTAGTGGAGTCTCCGATAGTCGCAGTTGTTTTTACGAACGGGTTTATGTGTTTAATCGAGTCTACGAGTTCAATCCTACTCGTATTGCCTCTCTCTTTGATCTGTCAACAGTTGGAACTGTGGCTCCGACAGTTGATGATTCTGACTTGATACCCACCCTTACTGGAGGCAAGCTGAGCACATGGCCTCTCCAGACGACTGATCTTACTATGAAGTACCGGCTCTTATTCGGCATTGGAACTACAAATTGGTTCCCCACCGCTCACCACGGTACTCTGTCTCGAAGAAGGGGGCTTCTACTGTACTACATTGGCAGTGGAATCCCATGTGATCTCGCGCAATTTATCTTTGAAGAGATCGTAGCCGAAGCCGACTCTAAGTCTACTGCCTACTCTCTTCCGTTTCCTTCATTGATCTACCGCTTACTGAGTGATCAAGGCTACGTCAGAAATCGGAAGCACGCAGTTCCGTCTCTCCCACTCCCTCTCTCTGTCTCCTCGAAGATAGTGGACCCTCATTCCGATTCTCGCCGTGTGGCCCGTGTGGATGACTTGCCATGCCGTCCATCTCCTTCTTCTGGTTGTCAAGCTGCCCCTTCCGCTACCTCTCCCATACTTTCAGACGTTATTTCTCTTCTTTCGGCAGAATATGAGGCCGCCATCGCCAGAGCCGATGAACTGAAGAAAAAAAATCGACTACTTTACAGCCCTTGCTCAGAAAGGGGGAGACACTTCAGGGGGAGTTGGCCACGAAGCAGCACATCAGGAGATATCTCGTTCAGGGGGAGTTGCTGCTGCTGCTGGATCTGACGATCCAACTGTTGCTCCAACTGTTCCAACAGTTGGTGGTGCAACAGCTGAGGCAGATACCGATGATGAAGAAGAGCTGTTCGTTGATGCCGAGGATATTCTAGATTAATTTTTCTTTTTGTTGTGTTTATTTGATTGTTGAAGTTGTTTTCTGAACAATGTCCTGTAATAGTTTGATAGGCCTTATGCTGCTCTCTTTTTGACTGTTGTTTTGTCTTGAACTGTTCTAACAGTTACTCTTTTATGCAGTCTAATGTTTTTTGTCAGGTTTTTGATTAAGGGGGAGGACTTGATTATAATAAATAGATGACAAAGGGGGAGATTGTTAGAATCCGAGAGGATTCTATTTACGTTTTTCAACACGTCTGCGAAAAACGTGTATAAAAACTAGGGAAGTTTCCTTAGTTCTTTAAACTCTTATTTTGTCATTAATTTATTTAATTGCCTAAGTGTTTTATTAACAAGGAATTTATTTGACTAAGACTTTCCTTGTTTACATAACTCCTTGTTCCTTACGTGAAGATTATATCTAACCTAATGGGCTCTAATTTTGTAGGGCTCCACTAATTCAAGTAAGGAAGTATAAGAAGGGCAGCATCAACGTTGTAATACGTTGTCCCTTTTATTTTTGAGAGAAAAAAAATCTTTTCTGCTCTTACGTTGCTGCCCCAGACCTTTGATCGTAATCCGAGAAGAAAATACAGAGAAAGGTTTTGCTTCTTTCACCGAAAAGAAGATCGGTTCTTCGGGAGGAGAATTCGGAAGATCTCGGGAGGAGGTCGATCCGCCGACTGAGGGACTCAGCGTTGAAGGAATTTCAACCGTGCGGAAAGGGACGTGCTGCAAAAGTGAAGATTGACAATTTAGCGTAGGATACAAGAACGGCGTCGACAAAGAGGGAGTCTTTGCATTTTCGATTAAGTCCTATTACTGTATTCGTAAAACTAAAAATTAGTGAATTTCATTTGCAGGTCCCCGTGGATGTAGGGTACAATTGTATCCGAACCACTTTAAAATTTGTGTCTTTTTATTACTGTTCCATTAACTGTTGCAACTCTTCGTAAAACAGTAGAACAGTAGCTAAAACTGAATCTGGGATTTATTGGACACAAATTAATAATTAATTTGCACGAAATAATTCTAACAGTATACACCATAACATTTTTTTTCAAGTAATTCTGTTTTTCTCTAATTATTTATTGTTACGTATTGTTTTAATTTATCTGGTTCGATGCCTATTGATTTACCAAATAATTTATGTTATTTTAGTTTGTCGAAATGTTTGCTAATAGATTCAAAAAAAAAATGTTGTGCAGGTGCATGGCTAACATTGTGTGTTGCGATGAAATCGTTGAAAAATCAACATTATGACGTTGTACATTATGCAAAGGTTGTGATTTGGGTATGATTGTAAATGTTTGACAAGTAAGATTGTATCCAATGATAAAAAAATAATTCACATATTTTTTTTTAATCTTTTATAACGAAGATTGTAATATTTTGGTTTGATATTTTCTATCATACTTCATGTATTAGGTCTTTTTGATTTTATTACTTTGTTAATCAATTATTCGTATTTTCATTATTGAATCCAATTTATTACTTATTTAAATTAATTTGTTTTAATTGTCGTAGTTAATATATGGAAAATATTGTATTTTATGTATGTTTACTTACAAATTAAAATAAATATCCATTTGTGTGTGTGTGTGTATTTTTTTTGTTCACTATTAAAAGAAAAGATTATTTAATACTCTTCAATTAACTACCATATACAAATATATCAAATAATTGTAAATTGACCTAATTAATGTTATGAACTAATTGTCATTACCATCTTAATAATTGTCGATAATTGTCAAAAAAATTAGATTATATACAACTTTTTTTAACAACATATGAATTAATCTTTTGTCTAAAAAATAAAATTTATAAATATAATAATCTTTTTTTAATGTTTTACAAATTATATCGAATTATTTCAAAGTTACCCTCATTCATGCTATAATTAATTTTCATTACAATCTTCGTAATTTCGATCTACAATATTTTAAAACTATAAGAATATAAAAGAAAAGGTCAAATAGAATTCGATAATATTTTGTTATTTAACAAATTACCATATATTTCATATGTCATATTCTTCCATGTTCAAATTTCGATCTACAATATTTCGATCTACAATATTGTTTTTTTTGTTTTTGTTTTTTGATGAGTCAAATTTTAAAACTATAAGAATATTTTTTTTTGTTTTTTGATGAGTCAAATTTTCCACTCTACCGTGCAATAATTTATTTTTATTATTTAACACATGCTTATATTGAAAATTCAAAATTCAAATTCAATTGTGATTGCTATTAAATGATCTTATTCATGAATTATATATTAGATTTGCTATTAAATGATCTTATTCATGAATTATATATTAGATATCAGTCGTTGTTGATAGGATGAAGATACAAATAGCAACAATATAGTATTGAGAGGAAAAAGGCACCAATCTTTGTTTTGTTGGCACCGTTCACTGTAATCGCACGACATGATGGTTCAAAAATCATCGTCTAAAAGTAAGTAATTAGTATTCACTTTGTTTTGATTTAAATCAATTAGTCAAAAATTACAGGTAATTTAAAAACCACTATGTATCAACTTCATAAAAGACATAAAAGACAGTTCGTGGATTGAATAATTAAGCATCAACATTAGCACTAACATTAGTATTAGTGTATTCGTATTAACACTACCGTTAGTATTAGTGTATTAGTATTACAATATTAGTATTATTATTAATATTAGTATTAGTATTCGTATTAGTATTATAATTATTATTTGTATTAGAATTAGTATTAGTAATAGTATTTGTATTAGAATTGGTATTAGTAATAGTATTTGTATTACTATTAATATTTGCATTAGTATTACAATTGAGATTAGTATTAGTATGAATATTGGTATTAGAATTCATATTAGTGTTAGTATTAGTATTAGTATAAGTATTAGTATGATTATTAATTTAGTTTTAGTATTAGTATTAGTATTAATATTAGTATTAGTATTAGTATTAGTATTAGCATGAGTATTAGTATTAGTATTAGTATTAGTATTAGTATTAGTATTAGTATTAGTATTAGTATGAGCATTAGTGTTAGTATTAGTATTAGTATTAGTATTAGTATTAATATTAGTATCTTTTAGTTCGTTGATTGTTTAAATCAATTCATTTTGATCTTCGAGCTGATCCCGTGCATCGCACGGGTGAAGTACAAGACAGAACCATGCGATCGATTTTGAATTCTGAAAAACCTTTTGGTGGTAAGGTTATCGTACTTGGTGGTGACTTTAGACAGATATTACCTGTTGTACTTAAAGCATCGAGGCAAGACATCGTACATGCTACGATCAATTCATCACCATTGTGGAGAGAATGTCGTGTCACGAGGTTGCACAAAAACATGAGGCTTCAGTCAGATGCATCTTCATCTAATGAAGATGAAATAGGGAATTTGCCGAATGGATTCTGAGAATTGGACCGGAGAAGCTAGAGACTACAATGATAGTGAAGCCTCGATTGAAATTTTTGAGGACATGCTGATTCGAGATTCAGATGATGCTTTTTCAGAGCTACTGCATTTCGTGTATCCGGATTTTTTGAATAACATTGTCAATCCTGTTTTGTTTCAGGGGAGGGCCATTCTAGGGCCTACAAATGAGAGTGTTATATGTGAACGATTATATGTCGTCACTAATTGAAGAAGATGAAAACGTTTACCTAAGCTCTGACAGTCTGTGCGTGGACGAAGCAGGTTCCGAGATTAATGCATAAATTTATTCCACCGAATTTCTCAATTCAATATCGTGCTCCGGTCTGCCGCCGCATGAGCTAAAATTAAAGAAAGGAGTTCCTGTCATGCTCATTAGGAATATCGATCAAACAAGAGGTTTGTGCAATGGAACTCGTCTCCAAGTTGAAAGATTGGGCATGCATGTAATTAGTTGCAAGGTACTATCCGGTAAGAATGTTGGCGACATGATATTTATTCCTCGGATGACTTTGATACCTTCGAATTTCACATTGCCAGTTAAATTTCAAAGACGACAATATCCGATGATTATATCATTTGCCATGACAATCAACAAAAGTCAAGGGCAAACTCTCTCGCGCGTTGAAGTGTACCTTCCAAGGCCTGTTTTCGGTCACGGTCAATTGTACGTAGCGTTGTCTCGGGTGAAGAGTAGACCTGGAATAAAGATTTTAATCAAGGGCGAATCCGGTGAGTTGTCCAGTGTTACTAGCAACGTCGTGTACAAAGAAGTATTAGAAAGAATATAAAGGTACACATTGGCAAACATATATATCAGTTTTCTTTATGTTTAACGTTGTTTTTTTCAATACGCTCACACATATATATATATATATATATATATATATATATATATATATATATATATATATATATATATATATATATATATATATATATATATAAGTATTCTTTATCTACGTAATGTCTTTAACTTATATACTGAAAATGTGGAAAGATAACAAGTTATTTGTCCTCTTATCTTATATGTGATTGTAGTTTCGTTGTCTCCTTTAACAACATTCAGATTCAGCCAGCTAAAATAGCTTTCTAATGCCGCCGGTGTTAGAGTAGGTGACCAACAAGCCAACTTGTGGCTGTGGTCTTTCGTATTTATTATTGTAATAAACGAACCTTTATTCGTATTAATGATAAAACACATTGGCATTCTATATCTTTGTCCCTTTGTCACAAGCATAGATATAGTCCTTACAGTTATTACAAGTACTAGTAATTGATCGTTAGGATCGTGAGATATTTACTTAAGTATTATAACTGTTAAACGTGTTCCTAGTCGAAGGGTTACGCCACTAATGAGGATATCGGCCTTTCCCATTAAGACTAGCACTTAGTGTATGTGTACTGCATCTCATCAGTAAACGGTATTGTGATATCGGCATGCACAAGTGGGTGCTCGTAAGTTGACGAGTTCACTGAACTCCCTCACCCTAGAAATCTCTAAGTGGTTCCCAATAATCGAGTAGAGATATCTATGGTATAGTTGTACACCATTAGTCCTTATGACCTAGACATCACCGTGACTTCACTAGAGGACCAGCTGTATCGTGACCTGTCCCTGAGTTCCACCGAGGACCATCCCAAGGGCCAGTGTTCGTGCAGTCCGAAATCTAGTGGGAGGTCTGTGCATTGTAGTCGGGGATTCGATCGCTAGAATAGTCTTGGATGTCCTGTGTGTTCTGAAAGTTTGTAATCATTCTAAGTCTCTGGCCAGAGCTGACTAAGTGATGATTAGAGGATTCGATTCTCTAAGTCATGCACGTAACGATTACAACACTTAGAACGATCGCACCGTTATTGAACATATAAAGAGGTCTCGATGAACCAATGCCTCTAGTTCAATCGGGACATATGAATCGAAGGGACCGTACTGTACGTTAACTATATCTGAAGGTTCTTGCAGGCACTTCATTTGTATCTAGGGAATCATGACGCGTAGTTGCTAGACGCCAATCTTGATTCGTTGGGTGATTAAGGTGAAACGAGCTTCATCTTAATTGTAACTCGAAGGGGACGAGTTTTGACCACAAAGAGTTGTGGGCCCACGGCTAGCTTACACCTGAACCATCGAGGGTCACACTGCTCGTGCACATGAGATCTTTGAATAAACGGTCAGAGATAAAATAGTTTATCTTTGCATAATTGGAAGTCAATATGATTGAGTCCAACATTCGTAATTTGGAATTATGAATGAGAATAAGAAAAGGAAAAGAATAAGCGAACATGTTAGTGAACTTTCTAAATCGGGAAGTTTCCAAATTTAGAAAGTCCACTGAACTAGGGTTTCCACTTTTGGAAAGTTGGAAAATAAGAGATGGCACTCGTAATGACGAGAAAATTATAATGACTCGGAAATTGTAATCGTTACAATTTTTCGATCATTGAATTGAGAGATACGAGCGATTAAAGAAACTAACGAGCTTAAGCTGTTGGGCCCAGTCCAACTTAAGCCCGCTAGGGTTTCATGCTAGGGACTATAAATACATGATTTATAACCCTAGCACAAACACAAAAACCCTAACCCTAATCGGCCACCCTCTCTCTCTCGGCCTCTCTTCCGCGCGGCCACCACCGCGCCACCACCGCCGCTCCGTCGCCGGAAACGGCCGTTCCTCGGCCGGCTTTTGTTCGGTATTCTTTCTCCTTTATTTTCTTTCCGTTTTATTCTAACTACTTCGTGTCTAGTGCCACGATTTAGTAGATCGAAGTATACGAGGTGAAATCCGAGAGGAGGAAGACCGTAGATCGAAGAATCGAGGAGCAACGCACGAGCCGAAGCCGCACGCTGCCCCACGCGCCGCCTCGCACAACCGCGCGTGCTGTACACGCGCCGCCGTGAGCTGCCACACCGCCGCTGCTGCTGCTCCATTGCTGCCCCGATTCTACGGATTGGTTTCCGTAGTAATCACGACGAATCGTTCGCTCCTACCTCACGCGTCAAGAGGTAAATACTCGAAACCCTAGTTTTGTTTTAGGGTTTAATTTAAACTATGATTTCATGCTTGTGTTTGTATGATTTTATGTGATTATGTGTAATCGATTAAATCGTTGCGAGCATGTTATTTGGTTTAAATTGCGAGCATGTTAATTGATTTAAATTCGGTTAAATTTATTAGCATGTATGTTGTTTTTAATTTCGCTGGAAGCGCAAAGGTACGCAATTAATTGATTTAATTTGTCGGGCATGTACTTGTGTGCTTTAAAGTGGTTTAAATCACGTAAAATTTTTGTTTTCCGCTGCGTATGCGTGCCCGAAACCCAACAGTGGTATCAGAGCTCGTTGCGCAATTAATTGCGTTCGTTTTAATATGCATGTTCGATTTATTAAAGTAGCGATTGTCGTATTATGTAATTGGGAGTTTTCGTAAGTTTAAAATATTTTTGAAATATTGTTTAGAATTTTTCCAGCTTTAAAATTGTTTAAAATTGGAAAATCGGATCTGAAATTGTTTTTAAAATGTCGGTTTTTTAAATGTTCGGATCGAACCGGCCGAACCGGCCGGTTCGATGGTTGTGTGCGGTTTAGTTGACCGAATCCAAGTGGATTCGGGTCGGTCAGACCGGTTCTCGGTCCGACTGACCCGGCCCACTGATTTGGGTCAGCTGGACCGGACAGAACCGGCCCGATTCGGTCCGAACCGGTCAGACCGGTTGGGCCGAACCGGACCACTGAAAAATAAATAAAAAAAAAAAAAAAAAAAAATTTTTTATTTCAGATTTCTAAAATTAAACTTAAAACAAATTGATTTTAATTTTTGGAAAATTATTTTCAATTAATCCCAATTAGATAATTGGATCGACAATCATCTATTTTAGTAAATAGGTGTTAGATTAATTAATTAATTTAAATTGTTAAATTGATCTCAATTAATAGAACACATATATAATATTGATTATAAGTTCAACTTAATTAGTAGTACCTCAACATTATTTGAATGACTTATGCTAGTTGAGGTTCTATAATTATTTTGAAAACTCGATAATTAATTAATGTAATTAATTATGAAATTAGGTCGTATGTTCCTCTTAGGACAATATGCGTTTTCCATATACCTTTAGAGAACATAGATGTAGGAATCACATAGACCAATCCAAAACCTTCTGATGAGATAAAACACTTAATCAAAACCCCTCATTCTTTTAATTAAGAATCATTTCAAGCTATAAAGAAAAACCCAATCTGTTGAGTTATTTCTTTCCTTCTGCCAACGGTTGGATTATGTGTAGCCCTTTACTATAGTGCAGTAAGCCGTGTTAGCGGGGAGTGCTATGGTAGAGTAAACTGTAATTCAATTGACATAATGATGAAGGTAGCCATAGAAAAGGGTTATGTTGAATTAACGTGGTCGGCTAGATTAACTAGGGACTGCATTAGTTTGGCATAATCGAGTTCTATGAGCATCTTTGATTGGTAGGTTAGACTTGACACACGACGATTTTGATATTCGCGAGATTAACTTAGGTCATTATCAAGTGTGAGGAAAATTAATTTAGGGTCATATTGTGGATATGATTGATTGTGATCTACCTTTGGGCAAATATAATCGGGCTAGATTAACTACGGGTTATATTTGTCTATTGGACCTAAAGCCCATTAAGAAAAATCAGTTTTCTCGTTTGTCTACTAGAGGGAAGTGGAACTCGATAAAATTAGTGGGAGAACAATTAAATAACATAAGTCCAAACATTTAATTGTAACAATCATTTAACGCGAATCTCTAATAATCCTCTTCTCTATATGTCTCAGATAATTATGTCTAAGAATCCCATAATGTCAATCCTCGACAATAAACTCAATGGCCCTAATTACCTAGATTGGTTGCGTAGTCTTAAGCTTGTGCTAACTGTTGAGGGGCGTCTCTACGTTTTGAACGAGAGGCTTCCCGCCACTTTACCTGCCACAGCGACTGATGCTGAAAAGGAAACTTATGAAGTTTGGAAGAAAGATGACACTCATGCTAGGTGCTATATGATAGCCGCCATGGAGCCCGCTCTTGCGAGGAAATATGAGTCTCACTTGCATGCTTTCGATATAAAGGCTCATCTCGATAGCATGTATAGTGAGAATATTAGGGCATCGAGATACGCTGCTACAAAGGAGTTGATCACAGCGAGATTGCGCGAAGGGGTTTCGGTCCACGAGCACTGTCTCAAAATGATCACTCTCCTTGAAAAGCTAGTGAATCTCGATGTCACCCTCCCGGCAGAGCTCTCGTTGGATTTGATCCTGTTGTCTCTTCCTAGTTCCTATGAATCGTTCATAGTGAACTTCAACATGAACAAACTAGATCCTCCCTTGGATGAGTTAATGAACATGTTGGTCAGCTTCGAGTCCACCATTAAGAAAGAGAAGTCTGTTCTCATTGCTGCTCCTTCTGGAAAGAAGAGTTCTTTCCAAAAGAAGAGAAAGGAAAGAGTTTCCTTCCCAAACAGCAAGTTCGAAGTGGGTGAAGGCAGTGGGGGCCCCAAAGCAAAGGTTAGCAAACAAGTTGATGATGCTTGCCATCACTGTGGAAAGAAAGGACATTGGCGCCGCAACTGCAAGGCTTACCTAAAGCAGAAAGGTTCTGAAAAGGGTACGTATTTCATTGACGTAAATTTGTCTGTCAACTCTTCTTCTTGGGTATTGGATACGGGCTGTGGCTCACATTTGTGCAATGATTTGCAGCTAATGACAAGAAGTCGAAGACTTAGAGCGGGTGAGACCTACCTAAGGATGGGGAATGGAGCAAGAGTTGCTGCTGAAGCCATTGGCACTATTTACTTAAATGTTTTGGATTCTAGTTTTCCTATTGTTTTGAACGATTGTTTATTTGTTCCGTCGCTCATTAGAAACCTTATTTCTATTCCTGTATTAGATATTGAAGGTTTTACTTTTGTTTTTGGAAATTCGATTTGCATTATACAAAAGAATGAGAACTTAATTTGCAAAGGACGACTATTAAACAACTTATATGAACTAAATCCAAGTGAAATACCTATTAACGTTATATCAGCAAAACGTAAGGAGATAGATCAAAACCCCGCACAACTTTGGCACGCTAGATTAGGTCATGTCTCTTTAAGAAGGATGAACGATTTTGTTAGTGAAGGATTGTTCTCTTTGGAGGACGTGAAATCACTACAAACTTGTGAATCTTGCCTTAAAGGGAAAATGACCAAGTCACCCTACAAAGGGGTAATGGAACGAGCCGAAGGTCTTTTGGATTTGATCCATACAGACGTATGTGGTCCACTAAGTGTTAGTGCGAAGGGTGGATACAACTACTTCGCCACCTTTACCGACGATTATTCTAGGTATGGGTATGTGTACTTGATGAAGTACAAGTCTGAAACATTTGAAAGGTTCAAAGATTTTAGACATGAAGTAGAAAAGCAACTCGGACGAAGTATTAAAAAACTACGATCCGATCGTGGTGGGGAATACTTGAGCATCGAGTTCATTGACTATCTAAAAGAAAATGGGATACAGTCCCAATGGACTCCACCTGGAACTCCTCAACTTAATGGATTATCCGAACGTCGGAATCGAACTCTATTAGATATGGTTCGATCAATGATGGGGTTCACAAACTTACCGGCATACTTGTGGGGTCATGCACTCCGTACTGCCGCGTATTTGCTGAATAGAGTTAACACCAAAGCAGTTAAATCCACACCTTATGAACTTTGGCATTCCCGGAAACCCAATTACAAACATATTAGGATATGGGGTTGTCCCGCTTATGTGAAGCGATTAGTGGGAGATAAGTTGGATAGTAAATCCGACTTGTGCTATTTTGTGGGGTATCCCGAAGACTCAATGGGATACGAGTTCTACTATGTCAAAGAAGCAAAGACGTTTGTTTCGAGAAATGCCACCTTTTTGGAAAGGGAGTTTCTATCCGATAGAAAGGGCAGCATGATAGAACTTGAAATAGTTCAAGAACCACAAAATGAAGTTCAAACGCAAGAACAAGTAATCGAACCAAAACAACAAACCACTAATATACCTCCTGAACCTACGGTACGTAGATCCGAAAGAGTTCGGAAAATACCGGACAGGTTATTCCTCCTCGAAAATGATGAAGATCATGTTGATCTTGGACGAGATCCAAGAACATACAATGAGGCCGTATCGGATGCGGACATGGGACATTGGCTAACTGCCATGAAATCCGAAATGGACTCCATGTACTCCAACAAGGTATGGACCTTGGTAGATCCACCTAAAGGAATTGTTCCTATAGGCTGCAAGTGGATCTATAAGAAGAAAATTGGAGTAGATGGAAAGGTGTCGACCTATAAAGCTAGATTGGTAGCGAAAGGTTACACTCAAAGGCAAGGCGTTGACTATGAGGAAACTTTTTCGCCGGTCGCGATGCTGAAGTCCATTAGGATTTTGCTGGCCATAGCTGCGTGGTACGACTACGAGATATGGCAAATGGATGTGAAGACCGCCTTCCTTAATGGAGATATTGAGGAAGAAATTTACATGGCGCAGCCGGAAGGCTTCATATCTTCTGGAAGTGAGCAAAAGGTTTGCAAGCTCCAGCGATCCATTTATGGATTGAAACAAGCATCCCGTAGTTGGAACATTAGATTCGACTCAACTATCAAAGAGTTTGATTTTGAGAAGAATCCGGAGGAACCTTGTGTATACAAGAAGGTTAGTGGGAGGGCAGTAATATTTCTAGTGCTTTACGTTGATGACATTCTACTCATTGGGAATGACGTAGGAATGTTACAGCAAACGAAAGCATGGTTGTCCACACGTTTCTCAATGAAGGATTTGGGAGAAGCATCTTACGTATTGGGAATACGCATCTATAGAGATAGAGCAAGAAAGATGCTTGGCTTGTCCCAAAGCCTGTACATAGACACCGTTATGAAACGTTTTAGCATGGAAGAATCCAAGAAGGGATTCTTGCCAATGTCCCATGGGGTTCGTCTCTCGAAATCTATGTGTCCCCAAACACCTAGTGAAATCGAGGAGATGAAAAGGACGCCCTATGCTTCTGCCATAGGAAGCATAATGTATGGCATGCTATGTACTAGACCCGATATTGCGTATGCTGTGAGTGTCACAAGCAGATATCAGTCTAACCCCGGCCCGGCTCACTGGAAAGCCGTGAAAGATATCCTCAAGTACTTGCGAAGAACTAAGGATATATTTTTGGTCTATGGGGGTGCCGAGTTGAAATTAGAGGGTTTCACTGACTCTAGTTTTCAATCGGATGTGGACGACTCGAAGTCGAATTCTGGATTTATATTCACGCTTAATGGTGGTGCCGTGTGTTGGAAGAGTTCCAAGCAAAGCACGACGGCCGATTCCACTACCGAAGCGGAATACATTGCAGCGTCCGAAGCTGCGAAAGAAGGGACTTGGATAAGGAAATTCATCCAAGAGTTGGGTGTCATTCCTGATGCTAGTGATCCAGTACCGTTGTACTGTGATAACACCGGAGCCGTGGCACAAGCTAAGGAGCCGCGATCTCATCAGAAGTCGAAGCATATTCTGAGGAAGTATCACGTGATCCGAGAGATCATTGATAGAGGTGAAGTTAAGGTAGAACGAGTCACCTCGGAAGAGAACGTAGCAGACCCCTTCACGAAGCCTTTACCAAGATCGGTCCATGAGAAACATCGAGAGTCGATGGGATTGCGGTTTATGGGTAGTTGGCTTTAGGTCAAGTGGGAGATTGTTAGAGTAGGTGACCAACAAGCCAACTTGTGGCTGTGGTCTTTCGTATTTATTATTGTAATAAACGAACCTTTATTCGTATTAATGATAAAACACATTGGCATTCTATATCTTTGTCCCTTTGTCACAAGCATAGATATAGTCCTTACAGTTATTACAAGTACTAGTAATTGATCGTTAGGATCGTGAGATATTTACTTAAGTATTATAACTGTTAAACGTGTTCCTAGTCGAAGGGTTACGCCACTAATGAGGATATCGGCCTTTCCCATTAAGACTAGCACTTAGTGTATGTGTACTGCATCTCATCAGTAAACGGTATTGTGATATCGGCATGCACAAGTGGGTGCTCGTAAGTTGACGAGTTCACTGAACTCCCTCACCCTAGAAATCTCTAAGTGGTTCCCAATAATCGAGTAGAGATATCTATGGTATAGTTGTACACCATTAGTCCTTATGACCTAGACATCACCGTGACTTCACTAGAGGACCAGCTGTATCGTGACCTGTCCCTGAGTTCCACCGAGGACCATCCCAAGGGCCAGTGTTCGTGCAGTCCGAAATCTAGTGGGAGGTCTGTGCATTGTAGTCGGGGATTCGATCGCTAGAATAGTCTTGGATGTCCTGTGTGTTCTGAAAGTTTGTAATCATTCTAAGTCTCTGGCCAGAGCTGACTAAGTGATGATTAGAGGATTCGATTCTCTAAGTCATGCACGTAACGATTACAACACTTAGAACGATCGCACCGTTATTGAACATATAAAGAGGTCTCGATGAACCAATGCCTCTAGTTCAATCGGGACATATGAATCGAAGAGACCGTACTGTACGTTAACTATATCTGAAGGTTCTTGCAGGCACTTCATTTGTATCTAGGGAATCATGACGCGTAGTTGCTAGACGCCAATCTTGATTCGTTGGGTGATTAAGGTGAAACGAGCTTCATCTTAATTGTAACTCGAAGGGGACGAGTTTTGACCACAAAGAGTTGTGGGCCCACGGCTAGCTTACACCTGAACCATCGAGGGTCACACTGCTCGTGCACATGAGATCTTTGAATAAACGGTCAGAGATAAAATAGTTTATCTTTGCATAATTGGAAGTCAATATGATTGAGTCCAACATTCGTAATTTGGAATTATGAATGAGAATAAGAAAAGGAAAAGAATAAGCGAACATGTTAGTGAACTTTCTAAATCGGGAAGTTTCCAAATTTAGAAAGTCCACTGAACTAGGGTTTCCACTTTTGGAAAGTTGGAAAATAAGAGATGGCACTCGTAATGACGAGAAAATTATAATGACTCGGAAATTGTAATCGTTACAATTTTTCGATCATTGAATTGAGAGATACGAGCGATTAAAGAAACTAACGAGCTTAAGCTGTTGGGCCCAGTCCAACTTAAGCCCGCTAGGGTTTCATGCTAGGGACTATAAATACATGATTTATAACCCTAGCACAAACACAAAAACCCTAACCCTAATCGGCCACCCTCTCTCTCTCGGCCTCTCCTCCGCGCGGCCACCACCGCGCCACCACCGCCGCTCCGTCGCCGGAAACGGCCGTTCCTCGGCCGGCTTTTGTTCGGTATTCTTTCTCCTTTATTTTCTTTCCGTTTTATTCTAACTACTTCGTGTCTAGTGCCACGATTTAGTAGATCGAAGTATACGAGGTGAAATCCGAGAGGAGGAAGACCGTAGATCGAAGAATCGAGGAGCAACGCACGAGCCGAAGCCGCACGCTGCCCCACGCGCCGCCTCGCACAACCGCGCGTGCTGTACACGCGCCGCCGTGAGCTGCCACACCGCCGCTGCTGCTGCTCCATTGCTGCCCCGATTCTACGGATTGGTTTCCGTAGTAATCACGACGAATCGTTCGCTCCTACCTCACGCGTCAAGAGGTAAATACTCGAAACCCTAGTTTTGTTTTAGGGTTTAATTTAAACTATGATTTCATGCTTGTGTTTGTATGATTTTATGTGATTATGTGTAATCGATTAAATCGTTGCGAGCATGTTATTTGGTTTAAATTGCGAGCATGTTAATTGATTTAAATTCGGTTAAATTTATTAGCATGTATGTTGTTTTTAATTTCGCTGGAAGCGCAAAGGTACGCAATTAATTGATTTAATTTGTCGGGCATGTACTTGTGTGCTTTAAAGTGGTTTAAATCACGTAAAATTTTTGTTTTCCGCTGCGTATGCGTGCCCGAAACCCAACAGTAGTTTCGTTATCTCCATTAACAACATTCAGATTCATGTGCAAGACTGGTTTATTGCTTTGATTTTTAACGTAGATGGTTTTTAGAACGTTGTCAATTTATTTTTTATGCAGACTTTTTATTGATTCATTAAGATGCGAATTTTTATTTTTTTGTTCGATTGTATTCTTAGCATTCTCGACATAATTTTTATTCGTTGGTTTTATACGTTAACTCATTTTAATGTTTTTAATTAATCCCCGTGCATCGCACGGGTGAGTTACTAGTAAATTTGATAAAACGATCATCACCTTTTAATCCATAAGATTAAGAACTATTTCAATGCTTCGCATTCGCACAACCAATTAGATGAAAGACGATAATCCATAGATAAACAAATAACCTTGATCACCAATGTAGATAAAGCCTCCATATCTACAACAAATCTAAACTCCAAATCGCTTTCCTAGATAAACAAACAATCTTGATCACCAAAGTTTTAATCCATAAATAAGCAAACACATTTATCCGCTCTATTGCACCAGATCTGATTTCGGTTATATATATAAATGAACTTCGGCACCATTCTGCAAGAGGTTCATAAGTTTAACATTTAGAAACACAATACATTTATGTCACGGCAGTTATAAATGCTGAAATTTTATATAATGCATTGTAGAAAAAAGGTATAAAATCACGATACTGAAGAAAAAATCATAGGAAAACGAAAAACGCAGACAACATACTAGGTGGAAAACAAAGCACATCTCCAGAAAAAAACAATGCAATACAACAAACAAAAAATATACGCAGAGAAGAAAAAACCGAAAAAATATCTGAAAAAATAACAAAATAAACCTCAAGAGACCGATGGTGGGCAAACAAAAGATGCAGAGAAAATAATCTGAAGCCGACTTAAATTGTGGAAAAAACATAACCTCAAAATTTGTGGGATAACTGTATTCAGTAGAAGAAAGAGGATTCTTTCTGCCGGAAAAAAAATTATGGAGAAACATACGGCGGTAGAGTTTTGCAAGCCAAAAGTTTGTAGAAGAAAGAAATGAAGGTGGTTGAGAATAAAGAATGGCTTGGGGAAGAAAATAGAACTGTAGAGGAGAAGTTGGTGGAGAAGTTGAGAAGTGGGGGAGAGAAGTTGTATCGCCACAATTGAGAATGCCAATGTGTCAAAAGTTTTATTGCAAAAAAGGGCCTAGGGTTTTTCGAAAAAGTAACCCACGTTACTTCTTTATATATATATATATATATATATATATATATATATATATATATATATATATAATTAAGAAAAGGGGAAATATGCAATACCCCTCAAATGGAAAATATTTTGAACTAAACCCAATTGACTATTAGAAACTTTTGCCTACACCCAAGTTTTATTCTTAATTAGTGAGACCCCCCTAACCAGACACGATAAGACTAAAGTGCCCTTATGTGATTAGGTTTTTAACGTGATATAATTTATTTCAGTTTTTCACTCTCCCCTCTCTCTCTTTCTCTCTCTCTCTCGTTCTCAATCTATCGTCTTCTTCTTCTTCTTCTTTGTTTTTCTCTTTTCCGTCTTTTCTGCAGATTTGTATACCGTCGGCGCCCTCCTTCATCTTTTTCACACCACCGCCGTAGTCCACTCACCGTAGCCACCGTTGTTCGTGCACTCGTCATCGCCGGAGCAACAAATATCTTTCAACCGCCGGTCGGCCGAAACCTAATACTGGAGGCCCTCCTCCGTACAAGTGGTGGCGGCGGTGCCTCCCCCACCTCGTCGGATGCATTACATGGAGATTTCCCTTTTTCATTTTCTCTCGATTTCTCAGTTTTTTTTTTTCCAGATCTGTTCACCACCGTCACCGTAGCCACGTCCCCACTCTCTCTGTCATTCACCGTCGTTGTCGTCGCCTCCCCTCCCTCCTTTTCGTTATTTTTTCTTTTTTTCTTTTTCTTTTCTCTCCAGATCTGAAACAGCAGCATCAACGTGACTACTCTGGTTCGAATATGACTATTGTTGATTCACTCGATTAGTGATTTATTATTTTCTCGTGTTCGTTGTTTCTCTCGATTTTCTCTCTTTACATCGCCATCGTCTCCACATAGATTTATACACAACCATTATCGTCGCCGCTCGTTGCCGTCGCCTCCTCTTTCGTTTCCACGTAAGGCTCGTTTTCTCTCTTTTTCGTTATCTTTCTCATTTTTTTTTCCAGATTTGTCCATCACCACCAGCATCGTCACCGCCCCCTCACTCTCTTTCATTCACCACCGCCAGCATCGCCGTTGTCGTCGACTCCCCATGACTCTCCTTCATTATTTTTATATTTATGAATTTTTCGATTTTTTTTTTCCAGGTCTGAACAACAGCAGTAACAGGACTATAGTCATGTTCGAATATAACTATAGTCATATTTATATATTTTTCGAATATGACTGTAGTCATATTCGAATATGACTATTGTCGAATATAATTGTAGTCATGTTCGAATATATTCTATCTTCTCGTTTTCAAGTTGACTTCTAATAACCAGATTCAAAATTGTTATTTTTTGTGTGGATTTAGATTGGATTGTTTTCGTAAACAATAGGGAATCTTCGTTGTTTTATATAATTTGGTAAACATGACTATACCACACTATATAATCGGAATTTTTAAGTTGAAAATGTAAAAAAAATCAATATAAAGAAAGAATATGTTTATATAGTCACATATAGTCATATTCAACTATAGTCATATTCGGAGTTGTAAATCTGTCGAGAAAAAAAATTTCAATTTTTTGTTTTAAAAAAATTAAAAAAATATTTTTATTAAATAAATTATTAAAAATAAAAATAAATAAAAATGGCTAAAAAATCCGAAAATAATAAAAAAAAATCAATTTTTTTTTTTGATTTAGTAGCAATTTTTTAGGTATTTAGAAGTAGATTTTTAGGAATTAGATTATTGTTATGGAAAGAGAGAAAAAATGAATAATTGAGATTAATTATGCTAATTGACATAAGCGTAGAATTGAGAATACAAATTTTAGGGGGTTATCACAAAGAAAGATTTAAGGGGTGGACATATCACTATTTATTATTTATATGAGGGGTTTATTGCTAATGACCCCTTAAGAAAATATTAACTAATATCACCATAAATACATTAAATTAAAACAGAAAACGAACTTTAAAAAATAGTAAAATTTTGCAGTGGATTCTGAGCATTTAGAATTCATCTGTGGGCAATAATTGTCGACTTCTTAATCTGCCTAGCCATTGGCCTTAAATCTCTATTATAATGAGTTAACTCATCACAAACATGATAACTACCATCCCAACTGATTCTTAAGTGCTGGGGGAAATTGTGGGCTCCAAATCGCTGGGTGGTATAATTGAGAAATCTCTGCAAGAGCCCAATTACGTCTTCGTCTATCCACAGGTGACGGAAAACTTGCGGGTGATATGTGCATTATATTTAATGATTTTTAGTTAGTGAAAGAAGTTGATTAGATTAGTGAGTTAGTGTGTGATTTAATTTTAATTAGTCATTACATAGGAATAGGTTCGGTTAGTGAAGAAAGTGCACGTTATGCATATTTTTAGTAGTGATTTAGTGGGATAGTTTATATATTGCTATTAGTTGTAAGATCTATGAATTGAGTATTGCGTAATTGAAAATGGAGAACAAGCTTTTACAAGAATCAAATACTTCTGTTAATTATCTTCTCAATTTCTTCACATTCTATCTATCTTCTGGATTTCTTCTTATTTCTTTAACCTATTCCTCTTGCTCAAATTACTACGTAACAATGGTATCAGAGCTGCTACATGCATTTGAGGCACGTAACAAATCAGATGTGAAGTTTTCTGCTCAGGTTAGTGAGATTCTAACCCGACACGAATCCCATTTCAACCAAATACACAACACTCTCCAAGTTTTATCGCAAAACTTCAAGCTCTAAAGGCTTTTCGCAACCACATTCGAGTTTTCGATGGCGATGTTGATCCCTCGACCACGAATGAGTCATCTGAGGTAGTGAAAACCATAGCTGCAACTCGCACAACTCCAAACCTTATTCCAAATACAAACTTCAAGCTTCAACGTCCGAAGTTCGCTCAGAAAGATGCAACCGATCGGGTTTATCACGTGGAACAATATTTAACAACAAACATGCGTCTACCGACGTCAACTCCACCAATGACAACCAACAGACTTGGCCCCCACCCACTACTGCGAACATCAACCTGTTAGAGTAGGTGACCAACAAGCCAACTTGTGGTTGTGGTCTTTCCATATTTACTTGTAAACAATCTATTTTCGTTATTAATGAAATTCTGTTTTTGCAAGCTATATCTATTGTCCCATTTTATTATGCATAGATATACAACTTATAGTTACTATTAAATTACTATGAATTGATCTAGGAGAATCATGAGATAATTCATTTACTAAAGATAGCTATTAAACAAGTTCCTAGCCAATGGGTTATGCCAATAATTAGGATAGTGGCATTTCCCATTTGAGACTATCACTTGTGTATGTGAGTTGAGTCTCATCAGCTTCAATGTAGTGACATTCGCATACATAAGTGGGTGCTCATAGTCGATGCATTCACTGAACTCCCTCGTCCTAGAATCTCTAAGTGGTTCCCATTAATCGGGTAGAGGTTCTATGATTATAGTTGTACACCATTAGTTCTTAGACCTAATACATCACTACAACTTCATTAGATGACCAGCTGTGTTGTGACCTGTCCTTGAGTCTCCACGAAGACCGCTCCAAGGGCCAACGTTCGCACATTTCGAAATGTAGTGAGAGACTGTGCATTGTAGTTAGGGATTCGACCACTTGCTTAATTGCATGGATGTCCTATGTATTCTTCGAGCATATTGTCCAAGGAATCTTAGGCCGATGTAGAAAGTGTAGTGATTAGAGAAATGAGTTTCTCTAAGTCAAACACGAATCGACCTTACAACTTTAGAACGATCACATAATTATCGAATAATATTAGAGGTCTTGATGGACCAATAACTCTAGTTCGATCGGGAAATATGTTTAGTCAAAGGGACCGTACTGTACGCAAACTATAATTTCAGGTTCTTGCAGGTACTTCATTTGTATCTAGGGAATCATGACACGTAGTTGTTAGGCGTCAATCATGATTCATTGGGCATTAACCAATATGATCAGCGATGTCGATTAAAATATGTTTTGATCTAAAACTGGACATTTGGGACGAGTCTGTAATTGAATAAAGAGTTATTCACGTCACAAATAGTTGTGGGTCGACGGCAGTTTACACCTGAACCATTGAGGGTCACACTTTTTGTGGAGAGGATTCCTTAATAAGGTGAACTAAGATTAATTTGTTAATCTTAGCTAAAGTGGAATTCAATACAATTGAATTAAAATTTGTAATAGTCTATTATGAATTGGAAAAAAAAAAGAGTAATGCAATTTTATAGATTTCAAGTGAACTTTCTAAATTGGGAATTTCCTAAGTTAGCAGGTACCGCTGAAATAGATGTTTCCGAAAATGGAAATTTAAGATATGCAATATGCTACTTGAATTGACGAGAAAATTATTATCGTCATGAAAATATAACTGTTATAATTTTCGGGGTTACCATTTGAGAGATATTAGGAATCGAAGAAAAAGTTCTCTTAAATATTTTTAATTAGATGAGTCTCCCATTCCTAGATAAGGATTGAGGTATTTGATTTTAATTGGAAATTAAAATTATACTTGGACTAGGATTAATAAATCATTATAAATAAAAGTGGTAGGTAGAGAAACTGACATGACACAAGACAACAATTCTCCTTCTCTTTTTCTCTTTTTCCAACATTTTCACCTATATTTATCCAATTGTTTTCTAGTGCAAGCTATTGGTCGATTAATCTCTTCAAGGTGAAATCCGATTTAGGCGAAGAACATTGGCGTATAATTTCTCAACTTAGGACTTCAGTGAGACCACAAAGACAACGTTCTAAAAAGCTTACGTTCAACGAGTATGTAATCGAATCTCGTTAATTAATTAGATTTATTGTAATTATTTGATTACTTGATTCACATGTTTTATTTGAATTTATTTAAACACATGATCAAAAGCATGCTAATAAATTATGCCTAATTGGTGAATTTATTGTTCATAGAATTCGCATGATAGAAATAATTTAAACTTTCGCTGCGTATGCATGTAGATTCCCAATAGTGGTATGAGAACCACTGATATGTTTGTGTCTTTAAATTCGAATTTTATGAAAGTATGCGAATTAAATTGATTGGTTTTGTTTCGATTAATTGTTGATTTAATTGGGTAGGGTTTTTGACGAAAAATTAAGAAACAAATCTGAGATTTACTTTTGTAATTAAATTGGAAAGTAGCAATTTTATGGAATTATGATTCTTTAAAATTATTTATAAAAAAAAAGGGTTTATGAGGCATAACCCCCCATTACCAAAAATATTAGGACTAGCCACCTATCATTACATTTACCAATTACTAAACTACCCCATATTTTCTAATTGCAACCCCCATCGTTTTCCCCCAAATCAGCAAATCTTCAACCATTTCTTCAATGTAATATCTTCTTAAATTTTCGCTAGTATGCTATATTTCTTCCAAGAAAATTGCAACAAAATCTGCAAAATATATACGATCCTTTCTCGATTCCAACACTACCCTAGTTTGCTATATTTTTTCACAAAAAGAAAAAACTGACATTTGTGTGAATTGCAGAGAAATCCAGGCCGACAACAATGCTGAAAGCTAGCAAACCGAAGACAGGTTATTTCCTATACATCTATGGTCCCCCCCCCCCCCCCCCTCTTCTATTAACCTACATTATGTATTTTTACAACATGATTTATGTTTTCCACCCTTCTCAGTGACTTCGAAAGACAAATTGAACTCTCCTACATAAACCCAATGCAACGGTAAGCCTGAAATCGACAATCAATTTCACTTATATTTGTTGCAGATTTAATAGTTGTTTGATTAATTATGTTATTTTTCATACATGAATCTCTGAAATTTTCCCTAATTTTAGTGACGCCGAAATCAAAGAAACGCAACGATCATATGCGATGGTTCGGAATTCTTTCATGATTGATTACTCAAAAATTGAGTTTGTAAACAAGCTTGTTTCTTAGATCTACAAATCCATGGTCGCACTATTTGTTGACTCGTAATATTTGTTTCCTATAAATTTATATTATCAGAGTCCACAACAAAGAAGAGAACATTGTTGTGGTGAAAAGCATAAAATACTGTAGTCATCTACACCCAGAGTCAACTATAAAAACCGAGTGGTTCAATATATTGGTCCCAAAGTCAACTATAAAAATTAGATAGCCAACCATAATTTTAACGATGTCACTTATAAAAAAAATGGTAGTCAACTATAAAAAGATGGGTAGTTAATTGTTGCGAGAGTCAACTACAAAAACTAGATAGTAAACTATAATTGTTCCGATGTCAACTATAAAACAAATTGGTAGTCAACTATAATTTTTCGTTAATTCACTATATTATTTTGCAATACAAGATACTATGGTGTTATAAAATTGAATATTGACGATAAAAATTTCATCTTCATCTTCGGTGAAAACATGAATTTCATAGAGTAGAAAATAGATTGATTTCAACGACCCCAAAATGAGATGTAGAAGAAAAGGTAAAGTAGTGTGAAGAAATAGAGAAAAAAAAAAAACAAAACCAAGGGAGAAGAGAGGAAATGGGGAAGATAGAGAAGAGAGAGAGAGAGAGAGGAGAGAGGGAGAAGAAGAATAAAAGAAAAACAGACAAGAAGAGAGGAAATGGGGAAGAGAGAGAGAGAGAGAGAGAATAAAATAAAAACACTTCAAAAGTGAGGGAAAAAAAGAAAGAAAGAGAAATGAATAGAGTATATAAAATGATGGATAAGAGACAAATAAGGAGAAGAGAAAGAAAGCAGGAGAAAAATATGGAAAAAAAATGGGATAATGTGCATTAACATAAGTTTAGGGAGTCACACAATTTAGAAAATATTATATGGGTTTGTTTACAAAGAGTCAGTTATAGATTTGGCTCATATTATATTATTTTACCTAATGAGGGGTTTATCCCTCATTTTCCCAAAAAAAAATCGTTGTTTGTTCAAAAGTCGTACAAGGCTTAAACAACCAAAATTGCTTTTTATTTTTGGGAGCTCATGCATGCTTCGGCCATGCAATAATGAGTAGCGTACAATACATACATGTATTGATGTATATATATATACACTAGTAACCGAACCGTGTATTGCACGGGGTTACATATTTCAATTTAATGATACCACCATAACACAGTTATTAAATAGGAGTAATAGACTACAAATTGTCACAAATAGAATGTACATTTGCTTCTTCTTACACTTAAAAATCTCTGATTAAAAAAAAAAGACAATTTAACCATTCAGAATATGTCTGCACTTCACTGGTACCGAAGACATTACTGCAGGTTAACAATTCCCAATAGCATCATAAATGAGTACAAATAACAAAAATAAAATAATTATTGAACGGAAAAATACGAACAAATTTACGAAAAACAATTACCTTTGATATTGTGTGACAATTCGATTGAGAGTCAATACATTCATTTTAATGAGATTGACCTTGGCTTTTATTTTGTCATAACGAAGGAAAGAACGGGGAAATTGCCTCCTCTTAAAGTGAGATGGAATTCTACTGTCTGACGGTGTTAACGACAATCTTGGAATGAAGAACTTTTGTCCGACATTAGTGCCTAGTATTAGTTTTGCTTCCAGAACGCGATTTCCCAATCGAGTAATGGTCAATCTTGTACCGTTACACAACCTATTGGACTCGTCTATATTCCTCAACAACATAACATAAACACCTTTCTTCAACTTTAATTCATGGTTTGGCAGACCTGAAGATGTAATAGTATTCAAAAACTCTGGAGTATGAATGTCATGATGTGAGTCGACACTCTCATTCGCCGTACATGGACAACCGATACTAAGATAGACTTTTTCATCTTCCAGAACCAAAGACAGCATGTAATCGCTAACCTTGTCAACAATTTTATTTGAAGGTGCCAATATAGCTAGTTGTTGTAAGTATTCAAAATCCATTATATTAGCGAGCAAATTTGGGTAAGTTTCTTCAGCAATAGAAGCTTAATGGTTAGCTAATGGTTTTATGAGCAAACCATCTGGTATCTCAATGTCCATAACTGCATCATTGTCGTCACCATTAGTACCATCGCCTATACTTAAGACCCAATCTGAGAAGTTCTTCAATTCCTCTCAATTAAAACTTGCTGAAGAAAGTCTCATATTTTTTGTTAATGTTAACACTTCACAATGCCGCCACAAACGTGAGGAATTTATGCTCGCCGACACAACTTGTTGCCTTGTTCCCTTTGGCACAACAGGCAATATTTGTCTGACATCACCTCAAAAAATAACTGTTTTGCTACCAAAGGGTTTATTCTCATTTTCATGATCAGACTGGCTTAGGATATCCTTCAAAGATTGATGTACAACCTCCAAACAATGCTTGTGAATCATCGGAGCTTCATCCCAAATGATGAGTTTTACTTTCATTATCAACTCCGCCAAAGGGGACTCACATGCAATGTTGCAAGTAGATTCTTCATGAACCTTAAAAGTAATTGTAAACCTCGAGTGTGTTGTTCTTCCACCAGGGATGAGTAAAGAAGCTATTCAACTTGAAGCAACTGTCAGTACTATTTCACCTTTTGACCTTAGAGCAGCCGAAAGCGTTCTCCAAATATATGTCTTGACAGTACCTTCGTAACCATAAAGGAAAAATAAACCACCACAACTCTCATTTACTCGTGCAATTATCATGTCATAGATAACCCTTTGTTCGTCATTGAGACTTGACAATAACTCCAAATGTTCCGCAACCAATGCACTTATGTCATATTTGAGTTCATCATAGATAAGTCTATTTTGAATTTGTGGGAGAAGCGACATGTTTGGGAACTGCAGTGTTTGAAAATCAGCTAGACTCTTATTACTACTCCGCAGCTTATTTTCAATTTCCACAAGTGTAAACTTTTTCAAACCATCTTCATCAAGCTGCGAATCTAAGATATAAAAAAATATTTTCTCAATTAGCCACAATGCATGCAGAATAAATGAAAGACAAAATAAAAATTATGTTAATAAAGTAATATATAAAATACTTCAAAATATATGAATAATTATCTTCACGTTGGAGTAAAGTTCTTTGCATGCGCAGGATATCATCACTCAGAAAATGCCATGTTTTATCCCAAACATTTTTGGGCCATGCAATTTGATTCAACGATAATAAAGTTGTGAACATATTTCCTAGGAATTTAGCAAAACCCCAATGGCTTGCTTCTTCAATACCATCTATGTACTCCTTATCATCACCTAACATACCAATTGCATAGCAAGCATCTCTAACTGTATGATAAACCATATTATTGATGGTTCTTAAGTCGGTATCCTTTAATTATGTTGAGTAGATTCCCAAATAATATAATTCACCACTTCCCGGGGCTACGTAATGAACTCTTCCCACCGAAAATCCTTTCTTTCGAGGAGTCCATGCACGTAAAGGTTGTTTTCAGACAAATTCCGTTCGACAATTCTGCATAAGTAAGACCCTTTGCCTCACTACATGTAGAGTTTGCCTCCATCCATGCTCGAAACTTTGATTGTTGTGTTGGGGATCAAGCACGTGTACGCAGCGGGAAACAAAAAAATATATTTTATTTATACAAACTAGTTTATATAAATAAACACGTGCACATTAATTACAATTAATTGCTTACCTTTTCGCTTCCAACCACCGACAAACATGCTCGCATATATAATTATATAAATAACATAAATTAAATCATAATAGCATGCTCGCAAAATTAAAAGAAATAATAAACATGCTCAACGAACGATTCACATAAACACATAATCGAACGTAGAGATTCATGTGATTCAATAATCAATTAACATACATTTATCTCAATTAATATAAATTAATTAATATATATATTAATTAGGGAAAATGAGATTTTACCCTTGAAGCGTGAATCGGAGAAAGACTCGAGAAGATGGCTAGCTGCTCTTCCCACTCCTACTGATCCGACATGTTTTCTGATCTGAAATTACAGGTCTGCTCCGACTTCAATATCTCCATGGTTATTGACTGGATCAACAATTCCTTCAGAGGTACTATTGACCCATGAGGCTAAGATACGTGATAGGCTAAGTAAAACAAAGAAGAACGAGGGGAAAATAAAGTTGCCGATGCGGCGGCTGGTGGCTGAGGTGGGGTTTCGGCAGCAAGGTGGGCAGCTGATGGAAGGAGAGAGGCTAGGGTTTCATGCTTGTGTTTTGTCGTTTTTTTGTCTAATTTTCACAAGACATATAAATCCTATTTATATGCTCCTTGTGAAAACCCTAACAGGCTTAAGTTGGACTACGCCCAACAGGTTAAGCCCACTCTCTTTCTCGACTTGTTTCTAACAAACGAATGCTCGAATTTCCGTCGGATTCTTTTACTCTACGGATTTTCATCCGTAATTAACAATTATGAATGTTGGACTCAATCACATTGACTTCATATTAAACTAAGATTAATTAATTAATCTTAGGCGTTACATTTAAGGATCTCAAGTACACGAGCAGTGTGGTTTAAACTAGGTTGGTGATTCAAAGTCATCATTTAGGTTCGTGGCAGTGAAAAATAATGTTTTTCGAATGAGAAACGAAAAGTTCAAAAAATCTTATGTATTTTTAGTTAATGTAATTGGTGCTTACCAAGACTCATAAGTGTTTGAACCGTCTTTAGATATTTTTGATGCTTGCACGGTGTATTCTTTGCGATATTGTGCAAACACACGGAGGAGTGTAAACCTCATACACCAAACAATGCGAACACGAACCAATACTCCAAAATAGCAAATAGAGTCTCCAAGATTGCAAACGAATAACAAGCAAACACTTACCAGCAAACAACAAACGAAATTTAGGAGATTGTAAACGATCCGAAGGCCTTACTATGACATTCGCGGTACAATTTTTTGCTAGGGTTCTTTATTTCTGAAGTCTGTTTTGTGGATGGGTTGGGTTGCTTTTGATATCTGTGAATAACTGCTATTCTTTTGGGATTTTGGAGATTTGAATGAATGATTGATTACGGATCTTCTGGAGTATATAGAGTGGGATTTTAATTTCCATATAATGTTGGGGGCATTTTTGGCACAATAAAAATAATATATTTAATGAAAATAGGAAATCATTAGTTGGATTTTTAGACATAAACTCTACTATAGGAGGACCTATAGCAAACTGCCCCATTTTAAAATATATTCTGTTACTTCATTATTTTCCTTATTTGATAAGAAATGTTTACCGAATTTGCTTTAGTTGTCGGTTACTAATTACTTTCTTGTGTTATTAAATTTGCTAGGACAAATTGCAAAGATGGACATGACAAGGGAGTTAAATGCACATTGGTTCAGACAAAAAACAGACTTCCAAATAAACTCATCTCCACGTCTTTTGTCTAAAATACCCTCCGTAACATATTTTTTATCAGTTCTATCCATTATACTCTAACTTTCTCAATATTACACATTAACCTCGGATTTAAACAAATATATCAAATTAACCCCCATTTTCATAATTTAAAAAAAAAATTCAGAATTTTTTTTTCTGAATTTTTTTTCCGGCCAGATAACGGCGTTGACCTGGCAGTTCTCCGTCGTTGATTTTATTTTATTTTTTGAAAATTTGTTCCGGATGGTCAACCGCTGTTGACCGTAGGTCTCTGGCGTTGATTTTTTTTTAAAAAAAATTCTCTCTAAATTACCGTGTTAACAACAAAATTATTGTCTGAAATAGTAATATTGAATACCAAAACAATCATATTACTAATATTACTGTCCAAAACAGTAATATTACTAATGTTACTGCCCCAAACAGTAATATTATTAATATTACTCTCTTAAACAGTAATATTATTGCATGAGACAGTAATACTACGGTCGGAGACAACAAAATTGCAGCCCTAGACGATAAAATTAATTAATACAGTACTGTCTCACACAGTAATATTACTGTCTTAGACAGTTACATTACTGTCTCCGACAGTTAAATAACTGTTGGAGACAGTAATTTAGCAGCTAAGACAGTAATATTAATTAAAATAATTTTTTTAAGAAAGAAAAGTCAATTAACAGTTAAATTATTGTCTCCAACCGTTTAATTAGTGTTGGAGACAGTAATTTAGAAGCCAAGACAGTAATATTAGTTAAAATAATTTGTTTTTAAGAAAAAAAAAATTTTAAAAAAAAATTAACGCTAGAGACCGGCGGTTGACCTGCCTGAAAAAAAATTCAGGAAAAAAAAAAAAAGTCAACAGCGTCTGACCGGCGGTCTCCGGCGGTGGCGGGTCAAAATTGGTTAATTGGTGAAATTGGGCTAAATTGGGGTGTAAATCGTGAAATTGGAGTTAAATTGGGTTTCAAAGAATTTGGGGTAATTTTGGTATATATAAAAAGGTTTTCCTTATTTGCAAATATGTTTGAATGACTGGAATTATTTGAAAGACAAAAAACTTGGATATCCATTTTTTAATGAAGTGCCCTTGTCATTGACCTCTTTGCCATGAACCCTACAAATTATTATAGGTCGCGGCTATCGGCAATACTAGTTTCGTTAAGTGCAAGATTAAGAAAAAAAAAATTAATGTACAAATACTATAATATCACTATTTGTTAAAAAAATAGAAAACCAAATCGATGCAATACCATAAATTAAAAATTCACAAAACATTAATCACAAAACCACAAGACCAAATTTACATCTTCTCCATCTTCCAAAACTCATAAAAACCTTTCTCCTTCCTCTTCCATAAACCCACAAAACCTCAACATTCTAAACCCTCAAAACTCAACAAACCTTACAAGTATGCAGTCAAAAGACTTAAAAATGGAAGATTTCTATGGTGGAAGAACTCACGGAGACATGTATTTGTGTGTTTTATTAGCTAGGTTATCGTTTTTGAAAAAAAAAAAATTCGCGCAGTCGCGATTCGACATTTACATGTCGAATTTTGTCCCCAAAAACTCGACATTAAGATGTCGAATTTTTCCCCCAAAATGCGACGCAAGATGTCGAAATAAGCCTGTTTCCGCAAACTCGGCATTAAGATGTCGAATTTTGCCCCCAAAATTCGACGCTTAGATGTCGAAATAAGCCTGTTTCCAAAACTCGACATCTAAGATGTCGAGTTTTGGGGACAAAATTTGACATGTAAATGTCGAATCGTGGCTGCGTAATTTTTTTTTCAAAAACGATAACCTAGCTAATAAAACAAATAAATGCATATACCTCCGCGGGTTCTACCACTGTAAAATCTTACATTTTGATGTCTTTTGACTCCATACTTGCCCTCTTTCTAAGATTTGTTGAGTTTTGTTGGGTTTTGAATGTTGAGATTCTGTGGATTTATAGAAGATGAAGGAGAAAGGTTTTTGTGGGTTTTGCAAGATGGAGAAAATAAAAATTTAGTCTCGTGGTTTTTTTGGTTTTTGGTATTATTTTTTAACAAGAGTATTATAGTATATGTACATTGAAAATTTTAACATGATCTTGCACTTAATAAAATTAGTATTGCAAATAACCGCGACCATTATTATATGTTTCACCAACTTAATACAATTTTTCTACTCCCCTTAAATCTTTGTTCTTTATTAACTATCAAAAAGATGTGAACAAAATTTCTATCGAATGATATATTTTACTACTTTGTTCAACAACGGAAATACATGTGATTTGAATCCCCTACTCCAATAAAAGGATATGTGGGTAATTTATATCATATTTCAAGATTTCTAGATATTTTGAAATCTAAGGGTAGCAAAAGATTAATAATAGGGACTTTACAAATAAGTCTATCAATGGGTATTTTTTTATAAAGGAATCGAGATAAAAAAATTCTTTTACAAAAAAATCCACACATGGTCCAGAGGTTTGTAAAAGACTAAAATCGCCCCTCACATTTTAATATGCTCTAAGTTAATCCTTTAATTTAATATAACCTCAATTTGACCTCAAATTTCACAAATTATTCAATTTTGACCCAAAACACAATTTTATGGACAATTTCGTCCGTCGCCGCCGTTGACCGCCGGTCTCCGGCGTTGATTTTCTTTTTCTCCCTGATTTTTCCGCCGCCAGTTATCGGTGTTGACTTTTTCAATTTTTTTTTCTAACATCTTTTCGCGCCCACCCCCCCCCCCCCCAACCCGAAACACAGTAATATTGCTATTTTAATCACTAACATAACAAAAGTCATTATTATTTTGTATTAGAATAATTTTAATATGTTGACCGTTCAACAAAACATAATAAAAAGCCAAAAGAATTAATATTACTGTGGTTGACATAAATATTATTGTAACAACAGTAATATTATTGTGTTTTCAGTAATATTACAATAGTAGAAAGTAATATTATTACGTTACTTCGTCAACAACTCAAACAAAACAAAAAACCTTAGAAAATAATAATATTAATGTGGTTGACAGTAATATTATTGTGTTTACAGTTATTTTACTGTCAACGACAGTAATATAATTATGTTGACATGGCAACAGATCAAACAAAATTAAAAAAAAAAAAAAAAACCAAAAAAATAATAATATTGTCGTTGAATCTAATTGTATTGTCAACGACAGTACAATTACATAAATGTATTGTCAACGACAGTACAATTATGTTAATGTACTGCAACAACAGTATAATTACGTTAATAAACTGTCAGTGACAATATAATTACTGTGAATGACAATACAATTACGTCAACTTTTAGCGGTGGGCGTAAAAACTTTATGAGAACAAAAAAAAATCACTAGAAAAAGTCAACGGCGGAGACCGGCGGTCAACGCCGGAAACCGGCAACGGAAAAAACAGACCAGAGAAAAAGAAAGAAAAAAAAACCGAAAAGTCAAACCAACGGCAAAAAAATAATTTAAAATAAAAAAACTTAAAAAAAATAAGTCAAAATTGGATTTTTGTGGTCAAATTGATTAAATTAGGGTTAGAATTAAAAATTGGATGTAAAAAATTGGGGGTAATTTTGTCATATACATTAATTTTTTATTTATTTATAATAGCGATTAAAGGCATGGACTTATTGGCGAAAGAGATATAGCCCTTAAACATAGAATAATAAAGATGGTTAGTCAGAAACTTATGCTAAAAAAAACCCCATAAAATACTATTGGACGAAATACAATGAGGAGTTGACCTTCATATTACGTTAAAAGTTTCGAGCCATTTTGTTGCTTCATTGAAGCTTTAACACACACACTGACACACACACACACATAATAATAATAATAATAATAATAATAATAATAATAATAATAATAATAATAATAATAATAATAATAATAATAATAATAATAATAATAATAATAATAATAATAATAATAATAATAATAATAATAATAATAATAATAATAATAATAATAATAATAATAAATTAAATTAAAAAAATTGGCATCTTCCAGAGCAAGGGCCTTCTCAATGATGTAAGCGTTGCTGTCATAGTTAGTTAAAAATATTTGTAAATATTTAGAGATGAAAGTTGACAGCTAATTAGAGAATTGATGGAAACAAAAAAGATAAGATGGTTGACAATCTTGCAGGATGTGAGGGGTTATCCTATAATTAAAATTATGCAAGTTGTTGTTTACTCAAATTGTCGCGTAATTAGTTTGACATTTTCCTAATCGCGACTGCTTCAACAATCACATCATGTTATTCTTACAAACTCCTTCAACAGTCATATTTTGTTTATTTGCTATGTTTCGTGCATCAAACCAAGAGATGTGCACAAACTCTATCAAATGTAAATGATATTAGCTAACTCAAAATCATCTCCAACAATGTTATCAAACATTATTTTTTATTATCTTTTCTTCCATTTCGTATCGGTGGAATGTGCATTGGCAGTTTCCAATCAAACCAGCACAAAGAGACCTCCGACAACTTTCACAAAAGGCCCCAATATAGCCAAGCCTGGCTGCCAAAGTAAATGTGGGAACTTAACTTTTCCTTATCCATTTGGCATTGGCCTAGGTTCAGGGTGTTCTTTACACCCTACATTCGATATCAGATGTGATAATTCTTTCAACCCTCCAAAGTCCTTTCTTGAAAATATTAATTTTGAAGTTATTGATGTAACAGATTCACAAATGAGGATCAAGAATTTTATGATTTCCAACTGTTACAACCAACGAGGCAACTTGACCAGCCAAAACACCTTTAGGATCGGCCCGTTACCTCTACCTTTTAGCTTATCTGATGGAAATAAGTTCACAATTGTCGGATGTGATGATATTTCCCTACAATTTGGAAATGAGAAAGGTAATTCGACCAATGGGTGCATTTCTGTTTGTTCTTCAAGAGAGCAAATTCTTGATGGTTATTGTAGTGGCATTGGTTGTTGCCAGTCTTCAATACCCAAAGGCCTAACAAGTTTTTCTACTTCTCTCGGCAGCATTAATAATCACATTAATGTGTGGTCCTTCAATCCTTGTGCTTTTGCCTTTCTTGCTGAGCAGGATACCTTCACATTTCATTCTTCTTACCTCAGCGACGTCACTTTTAAAAATAAAACCATCGAGAATGTTCCCATACTCCTAAATTGGGTGATTCGAAATGAAACTTGCGATGAAGCTCGTAAATTCGATGATTTTGCATGTCACAAGAATAGCAATTGCATGAACTCTGACACTGGCGTAAATGGATATAATTGCAGATGCTTTGACGGATATGAGGGCAATCCCTATCTCAACCCAGGCTGCACAGGTTACTTTTTTTTTTGCTTTTACACCACACTTACAATATTATTCCATTTATCTGTTTTGATGTTTCGATAAGCGGATTATTATGATGTTCGTTTATGAGTTTCAGATACAAACGAATGTGAGAATGGACCATGTGACCCAAAAGGCATATGCACTAATTCTCCTGGTAGCTATAATTGTTCGTGTCCTCATGGCCTGACGGGTGATGGCACAAAAGATGGCACTGGATGCTTTAAACAAAAAAAAAACCATTTCAGCTCTCAAGTTGTCATCAGGTACCCGTGAATGTTAAACTTCAAATCAATGTCTTTTATTCTTTAGTCTTTCTCTTCAATTACGTTGGATGAGGATAAAGAGCAAATATAAGGTTTCCAAAATGTGAATTTTCAGGTGTCGGTTTAGCCTTTGTTTCTGTGATAATTGGCATTACTTGGATATACTTTACCATCAAGAAGAGGAAACACATGAAACTACGAGAGAAGTTTTTCCACCAAAATGGAGGTTTGTTATTGAAGCAGCAACTCTCTTCGAACGAGGGTAGTATGCAATCACCTAAAGTATTTTCTGCTCATGAACTTGAGAAGGCCACCAACAATTATTCAGAAGACCACATTCTCGGCAAAGGAGGTTACGGAATAGTTTACAAAGGAATTCTGAGCGATGAACGTGTTGTTGCAATAAAGAAATCCATAAAACTGGATGACAGCCAAATAGAGATATTCATAAATGAGATGGTTATTCTGACTCAGGTTAACCACAAGAATGTGGTGAAACTAATTGGATGTTGTTTGGAGACTGAGGTGCCTTTATTAGTATATGAATTTATCTCAAATGGAACCCTATTTCACTATATCCATAATAGTGAGGAAATGCCATGGTTTTCTTGGGAAAATCGGTTGAGGATTGCCACAGAGACTGCTAGTGCACTTGCCTATCTACATTCTTCGACAACAAAGCCAATAATCCATAGAGATGTTAAGTCACCCAATATATTATTGGATGAGTGTTACACTGCAAAAATAGCAGATTTTGGAGCTTCAAGACTGATTCCTATTGATCGAACACGAGTGACGACTCTTGTACAGGGAACTTTTGGTTATCTTGATCCTGAGTATTTTCGTACAAGCCAACTGACAGAGAAAAGTGATGTGTATAGCTTTGGGGTGGTGTTGGCTGAGCTCCTGACAGGTAGAAAACCTGTGTCTACTGAAAAGAGTGAAGAAGAGATTAACCTAGCTACTTACTTTGTAGCGTGTGTGACGGAAAATCGATTGTTTCAAATTATTGATCCAAGAATTATGAGGGAAGGGAGTTTGGAGCAAATCAGTGCACTGAGTGAGGTTGTTAAGAGATGTCTCGAGTTGAAAGGTGAAGAAAGACCGACTATGAAAGAAATGACTATGGAATTGGAGAGGTTGAGAAATTTTAATAAAATTGCAAACTCATACAAGCAAGACGAAAAAAGCCCCGAGGGAAACATGGGAGTAACAGGTGAGCAACAACTTGATCTATATCCAGTTCCAATAAATCCTAATTTCAGCTCTGGACAGTAAAATATGGAAAGTGAGTTATTCCATGCAATCAATACCCCTCGTTAATCAGGCAGAACATAGAGGTTATTCAAACACTATAGTTTTTCCTGTGAGGCTCTTTCTTAATTCATGTTTTTTCTATATTATTCTTCTAGTATATATAATTTGCATGTTACAAGAGTTACAATAACTCCTTGTTAAGCAATTTGCATACCCAAAGAGTCAGGAAACAATCAGTTTTCTTTTGTAAAAGAAGAAAAAATAATTTTGTTTCTTCTGTAAAAGAAGAAAAAATAATTTTGTATATGTCACAATATCTTGATGTATTGAGCATTTTAAGTTGTTGATTGTATCAACTTTGATGATTATTTTTAGTTTCTTGCTATTTTATCTTAAGCATCAACCATGGATAGACTATTCTTTGTGTGTGTTTACCATCCCCAAATTTCCTGAAATCCCTTAAACTTCATTTTGTTAGTTTGAAGGGTCAATTGAAGTAGCAATGAATTTATAAAATAATGAAAGCATGTTATTCAACACATATTGAGGCACTTTGATATTGATGACCCATTTGACAGCAGGGAAGAAAAACCACCCATTCATACCATACTTTCATAGAACAACAATGCTCATAATGTTGAATCACATATTGATTGAACAAATAATTATTTATAAGTCACCTAAAATTACTGGAAGAAATTACTCTCTCTCCAAAATTAAGGTACTCAAAAGAGGAGCAACAAAGAGCAGAAACTCCCAAGTTAATTTGTTTCATATAATCAACTATCGAACAAATTCGATACATCTAAGTTATAACTGTTTGACTTAAAACTTACAGGATGATGTGAATGACTTTAAAGGTGAAGTCAGTTAGACAAGATCCAGAGCCAATCACACATGCAACTGATTTAACCACAACTTCCAAGGTCCAGAAGCAGTGGCAATTGACAAGTATAAGAAATGTAACAATAACAATATAGAATGCATAAATGATAACATACTTAACTAAGATGAATTATATTCTTCTAAAAGACACCAGATTTTCTAGAATTGACAACTCATACCCCTAGTATTTATTTTTACCACGGTTACATGCGGATTTATTAAATTAGAATTTAGTATAATTTTACACGACTACTTGATTATGTGATTATGTGAATTATGTGCTTAGAAAATATTTTATAAATTTTTCGTTGAAATAAATATTGTTTGAAATTAGAATTTCCATTCACACGAAAAATAAATTGTTCTCATGAACTAAAAATCGATTCTTGCATATTGAAATTAAGAGAGCATTTTTAATCACATTTGTGCATACACTAAAATTACGAAATAAAATTTATTCATGTATTTTATATAACAAATTGAATGAATAAATTCGAAATAATATTTTCCCACTCTTCTTGTAATTTTGTCCATGTGTAGACACATATGTATTGATTTTCCATGTGTATAAATATTTAAATAGAAGACCATCTAATGGTGGAAATTAGAGCTCGAAGAACTAGTACATTGCCCATTAATAAGTATAACTTACTTTACCTTTCAAAGGTCTCACTTGCACACTTTCTATTTCCACCTAGTCATTTGAAAACACACTCTCTCTCTCCTTCATTCTCAAAATTCGGCCACCACCATCACCACCGCACCAATACTCCATTTTTATCTCAAGCTAGCTCAAGCAATTGAACCATCTCCAACCCATCTAAAGATGAAATTGCCAAGAAGTCCCTCTAGATACTTCCAAGTGTCTCAAAATTGCAAAAAAGGCCCTTCTTCAATACTTACTCGTTAAGCTTGCAAGTCTCCTCAATTCTATAAGTAGAACCCAAGCCTTCATTTTTTTTCTCACCTTCTTTCTCTCTTACTTCTTCCATTTTCGAAATTAATAGTATAGGAAGCCCAAAGCCACTTTTCCAAGAGATTCTTCAATTAGATTGTAAGAACGTCTTCTTCTCTCTTATTCAACAATCTCCCCTCTTTCTTCTTTATATTGTTTCATGATCTTATTCCTCTATTTTTCCTTGAATGAATTATAGATAAAGAGCTAATAAATCATTCTCCTCACATTTTTCCAAAGGCTTGAGTGATAATTCCTGAATTCTTGCTCAAATATGCAACACCAATAGTATTTTTTTTATTATCTTGACTTCTAATTATGTATTATGTGGTTATATGACTTGGATGATAATTGCTTACTGAAGTTCTATGTTTTTCGAAAATTTCGGAAACATAGCATAGATGGTGAATTTGGTTTATTTAGTATCTTGCATGTGATTATCTAGTAGTTTATTGTTGTTAGGTAAAAATAATTCGAATTTTTTATTTAACTTGTGAAATCTTTGAATTTGATTCTTGAACTAATGGGAATGAAAATTTAATGAAGTAGTAGTAGTGTAGTAAATGAATATCTTGATGCATGTGGAATTTGTGAAGGAAATAATTTATTGTCAGTATATTATGTTCGGACTTTTGGGAAAAATAATTAGACGATGAAATAATTTGATTAAGTGTCTTGCATGTTAGGATATATCATTTCTATGATGATTTGTGAATGATTTAAAAATAAAATCTTGAACTTTATTCTTATAAAACTATTAAAATTAATGGATCTTTGATTTGGTATAAATTACTCTTGCATGTGTAAGATCTCTATTTGTTGGTGCAAACATGGTTATTAAGTTTATTATGTCTACATGAGTATGTGTTAAATAATAATTCGAAAATCTAACTTGAATATTGTTATGTGATCTTGTCTTACTTATGTGTATTGCTCATTGGCTGTGAGAATGAGAAAAGGGTAAGTAGAAGGGTGCATGTGTTGGGTGCATAAGTGTCACAATTTTAAAAAGACAAAAATATTTGGAAAGTCTTTCAATGTGTAGATTAAATAACCAAGTGCATGATGAGTCGGTACTCGTAGGGCCTAAGGGTGGTTTGATTTCACGTCGATAAATTCCGACTCGTTAAAACATGGGTTATTTGTCGAAACTTAAATCGATTTTTCTAAAGGGATTCCCGATGATTTTTCATTGCATGCATGTCTCATGAAGGTGTTGAAGCTATAGGGTTATAAAAGTAAGAAAATCTCACTCTATGGTCTTCGGTAAGAAGGGATCATAGGGTTATAAAGGTGAGAACCTCCCCTCTATAGTCTTCAATACAAATATCAAGACATAGAATTATAAATGTGAGAAGTGATCTCACTTTATTGGCTTGAAAAAGAAACAAATAAGAAGAATTTCGATACAAAAGGGAAGTATATGATTTATTTGAATATGATGCATGTATTGTTAGGATAGTAGACTTAAGTCTCGCTTTAGCTACATAGTTTTATTATTGAATATAATAAAATAATATATTATCATTTTATGAGAATCTGTACTAGGGCATTCACCGCATTTGATTGATGGTGTGCTACGACGCACAGAAAGATCATTTTGAAAGTTCGTTAAGAATGTAAAGATAAACGTTCACAATCTAGATGGAAATGAACTATTCATTGGTAAAAGATTGTAGCACAATATTTAAGTGATTGGTCTTGATCACAGTAAACAGAGAATAACTTTTGTAGTTATTGTTTTGACTTATGGTGCTAGCACACGCCCGACATGTGTTGAACCGGACAAAGTGAAATAATGTTTCATCACTGTTCAAAATGACACTGTAGATAATTAATGTTCACATTTAATTTATGATCTCTACTTTGATATTACAATGGATGAGATTCCTATATTGAGTCAAATAACTTCCGGTGCGTTGTGTAGAGACCTTAAGAATTAATATGTGGAAATTAATAACCCTTCAATAGCTTATAAGATTTGTTTAGCCAAGTCCTGTCCAGGTGTATTTTCACTACAAGAAAAGTAATTTTAAGTAACAAAACTATAGTAACAAACGGATTATTTGTCACAAAAACTAGTTTATTGTAACAAAATGTAAACATTGTTACTAAATGATCATGTTTTGGTAACGATTAGAAAACATTGTTACCAAAACAACTAATTTGTCACCCAAAAGTCACTTTTTCGTAACAAACGGAAACCTTAGTTACAAAAAATGAATAATTGTCACGAAAATATATTTTGTCTAGTAACAAACTGTTAATTCGTTACAATAGCATAAAATTGTCACGAGAAGTATTATTCTTTTGTAACAAATTTTATATGTGTTACAAAAAGTTATAAAATATTATTTACCTTCCATTTCTATTGTATATCTAGTGATAATATTACTCCAGCGGGTGTGGAGAAAACAAAGGGGATAAATAAAAGAACATAGTGGCTCTAGGGTTCTAATTTTTCACCGCCGACACACACCTTTATCCTCTTCAATTTCCACCACCGCATACTTTCAAAATTCGTAACATCATCATCTCCGGCATCGGCTCCAGCAGAAACACATTTGGCGAAATAGCAGCGGCAACAAGGATTGAGGCAAAGTCGCAGCGGCAACAGGGATTGGGCAAAGTCGCCATGACGATTGGGGGAAGCAGCACCAACGATTGGGGGAAGCAACACCAATGATTGGGCAAAGCCAAAACGGCGATTGGAAGCGGCACCAACGACTAGGCAAAGTGAAAATTTAAGGTATAGCTATTAGGTTTTTTCTCTCACCCTCCTCAGTGATGTATGAAGAAGCTCTAAATTAAATGTCCAATTTTGTTTTTTAATTTGATTGTCTGAATTAGTTTTTCTCTAGCATTTAATATATTTAGATGGTTAATTGGTATAAAGATTAATTGTGGTGGTTATTTGTTGAATATGCTTCATTGATCACTTCTTATCATATTCACTTGCTAAAGAACTTATTAAATGTGGTGATTATTTTTCTAATTTTGAAGCTTTTAGAATAAGTCTTTTTATTTCAATTAACTTTTACTCTTGCTTGTTGTTGTGCAACAATTTTGGCCTATGAATATGCTTTACATGTTATTTTTTTCTCTTTTAATGTTTTCAACTAATAATAATCTTAAGATTTCACCTTATTTAATCTATTTCTAATTGAATGCAAATTATGTACAAAGACCTAATGTTTAATATGCTCTAAAACTATGTTTCATATTTTGTGTTGGGGTGAGGAGAAAAATTGTTTCTATGGTGAAACATTTCTATAATTGTTTAGATTGTCATCATATTTGCACACTGTATGTTTGGTTGCAATGTTTGACAAACCTATAGCACTAGTTTAAGAATTTCTTAGTACTACACATATTAAGTTCAATTGTGCATTGTATACAAAATCTTGTAACTAGTATATAATGTTCAAGTGCTGACTATACTATACTGGTAACAAAAATTCGCACTCATATATTAGCACGACATTACACATGATATGCCGATGCATATTAGAATTCTTAAATCATCTCGCATATCCACTATAAAAGATTGACACACATAGTTAATTGCCTATTTTGGTTATTGGAGTATGGCTAATGAGACTTGCTCTCACTTTGTTACTTCAAGTTCTCTTAGGCTCAGAAATGTGCAACTTACTACTTTAAGTAGACCTAAAGAACCTAGATTTTTTTAACAACTATGTGTTTCTAATTTGTCATACACCACTTGTTACAAAAATTATAAACACTTTGCCATAAGAGGTGCTCTAACAATTTGGATAAAAATTGAATTTCGATAATAATTGTCTATTATGTGGATTTTAATTTGGAAGTTCTAAAATATAGCGTAGAACATGGTCCTTTTGTGATCACGTGTTGCTAGAAACCCCATCAAACTTATTGCCCTGGTTCTAGTTTACTATTATACCAATTTTCATTGTAATAGTTCTTAATTTTCATACATGTTTTTGCAGTGTATATCATTAATATTATTCTTGTTTCTTAGTTGTGTTACGTTCTAAATGTAATTAAATTCAAATTGTACGCATGTATGCAGATTTTTGGAGTGAATACAATGGTGGACGGTGCAACATGAAGTTGTAGGAATTAACTATTCTTTTGAGTAATCAAGTGTGGCTGTTTATGAAACATTGTGTATATTCCTTTTGAAGCATGTATATGAAGGTACATAATTTTGAAGTTAATTGCAACATTCTCATTAGTTTTGATTATGATACTAAAGTTTTCCTAGTTTTTTGCTCATGAGATGTCTTTATTTTTAAGTTTATGCTTTCCTGATATATATTCATTACAGATTAATATTCTTAATCGATTAGTTATATTAAAATATGACCATTAAAAATGTATTATTGAGGATTTTATCGTCATTTTTAGAAATTTAATTACCATTATTATGGTAATAAAATGTTTTTTTTTTGTCAATTACGAGTATTGGTAACGATGATATTTGTCAAAATAGGTATTTGTAACGAATAATTAATTATAATTATATATTAGTCAAATGCTGCAAAACTGACTATTGGTAACGATTTTTTTCTTGTAACAACGACAAATAGTTTTTGTGAGAATACAATTGTTACAATAAATTAAGATCTTGTAACAAAATCAACGTTTGTTACCAATACATTAGTAACGAAATTCAGAAACTTGTCACCAAAACTTTTAGCGTCGAGCTTTAGAGGACAACAAACGGTAACGAACATTGTCGTTACCAACCGTTTTCGTGACAAAAAAAGCCCTTTTGGTGACGAATTTTATCCTCACCCAAAACGAGTTTTTTTGTAGTGTTTGTTTCCGGCATACTCAAATAAGTTAAGCAGGTAAGACTCATGAAAAGAAACTACTTAATTTATTAGATGTGAATAAATTATTTGGTGGTTATAAGATATCTTAATGTGGGGAGAATCTAAGTAATGATCGACCGGAGCTCGAATGTAATATTTGAGAATATAAACGGGAGTTCAATAATTATTTGGTAGTGGAAAATAAACAATTATTTAATGATTAATTAAATTAATTTTTTTAAGAGTTTCGATATAATTAATTATTAGTTGCCTGATTTATATTTTCTCTTTTAGTCCTTATTGTAGCACAATGGATTTTGTAATTAATCGAGAAAATAAAGTTCAACCAATATTATATATTGGAATTAATATAGCCGAAATTAAGTCCCCATTGGACTGCAATTTTCGACTATAAGGAGTTATAGAAGGAGTGGGATTTGTTTCCATGTAATCCTTTTCAGGTGTGACTCTAATTCCTTGTGCTACATATAATAGAAATTAGGTTGATGGGAGAGGATTTTTGATGCTACACGCCTATTTCACGTTGGAGAGAAAATATTTTTCTCTTCTTCGTTCTCTCTAAGTTTCTCAATTATAGGATTAGATTTCTTCAAGTACAAGTCTAATCTTGTAGAAGAATTATTAACCCGGGATATTCTATAGAAGATTATAGGCTTTTAGAGCAAATTATAATTCCCGAATTTTCTGAGCAGCCCTGCAAGGAAATTCACCATAAATCAACCGTTCATCGAAAAAGATTGAAATTTTTACATTAGCTCTTAACCCATAGCACTATAATTCGTCTGACGTATTTTTCCATCAGATCAACCATCTCGGAGATATCAGTGAAGGAAGAGGGCTAGAAATTTATGGACAACAGTTTTTCGAGGATTAAAGGCTTGACGTGGATCCTCGATTGTGCACCGAAAATAGAAACGAATCTGTTCGCGAAAATTGGTAAGTCGCTAGATTAGATTTATTCCGCTTTAAACGAATCTAAACAAAGCATGTTAATAAAATTAGAACCGGCTAATCTATAACCTTTTGCGAATTTTCATTGACTCCTGGGCTTCACATGCCAATATGTATATGTATAAATATGAATATATATATATATATATATATGTATATATATATATATATATATATATATATATATATATATATATATATATATATATATATATATATATATATATATATATATATATATATATATATATATATATATATATATATATATATATATATTTTAGAGACCCCTCATACGGAAATTATATATAACTAACCCAAGCTAATTACATTCTGGTGCATACCGCCTCCATTTTGAAAATAATTTGACAGACCGCCCTGCCCCACCCTGAAGTACCTAAAATGCCCTTTTAAAATTAGTTTTAAACTCTAGCCACTCACAATCGTCTCTCTCTTCCTCTCTCAACTGTCAGATTCAAATCCCACCCCCATAGATCTTCAACCGGCAAAGTTGCTTCCCGGAGTCATAACTCTCTCTCTGGTGGTCGGAATTCGATAGTTTAACTACCGTTGGATTTCTCTCTTCGGGCTCTTTCTTTTTGTGGTAATTACATTAATTTTGGAGCACTCGATCTGTTTCTGCAGTCGTTTTACAGTCAGTGCGTATTTCGACGACGGTGAGTCTTGCCGGAGGTGTAATTTGTGTTCCGTCAATCGGAATTTGACGAGCTACCCACCGTTGGATTCCTCTCGTCGAGATCTATATTTTGACGGAAATTTCTTTCATTTTCTTATTTTCAGATTTATGTCTATAATTTTTTTCATTTGTAAGCGCGGAACCTTGGGTGGTTAGCGACAACTAGGGTTTCTGTAGGAGGCGGTTGAGGTGAGGAGTCATTGGCGGTTTGGTCTGAAATTCGTAACATTTCGCAGCTATGGCTTCTCTCTCTATCTCTCAATCTCGTAGTGCTTGTTGATTTTTTAGTGTTTTGATGTTTCTTCAAATTTTGTTGATTTGCACTAAAATATTTTTTTTTGTTTTGGTTTTGCTATTGCAGCTTAATGAAAGCCATTGATCCTCTCCTTCAAGGTGACAAAACATTTGGTTGAAGTTACATCTGCTTCAAGTTATAGTGTTCAACAGACTGTATACATAACTGTACATTACTATATATTACTATACATTACTAGTTACATATAGTAACATGTAGTTACATATGCATATATTTGTGTATATTCAATTTGTATTTTATTTTTTTGAGGTGATTTATAATATAAATATTGAAATTTGTTAACCTTTATTGTTGGAGTTTATGAATTTCTTTTGTATAAGCTAGTATTCGTGTGTGTACATAATTGATCGACTAAAAATATGGATGAAAAAAAAAACATAACTACGAATGACTATAGTTTACTACAGTTACATGTTGTTATTTTCATTACAGTTGACTACAATAACATGTAGTTACATATGCATATATTTGTGTTTTTTCGATTTGTAGTTTATTAGTTCTAAGGTGATTTATAATATAAATATTGAAATTAGTAAATTTTTGTTGTTGGAGTTTATGAATTACTTTTGTATAAGCCAGTATTCGTGTGTGTACATAATTGATCGACTAAAAATATGGGGTAAAAAAAGAACAAAACTACGAATGATTATAGTTTACTTTTGTTACATGTAGTAATTTTCAGTATAGTAAACATATTGATTTAAAAAAAATTAGAAAAACATTTATAAAAAAAATGAGAAAAATAATAATAAACAAATCAGCAAAAATTCTAAATGCAGGGCCACAAATGTTGAATGCAGTTTGACCGAAAATTGCATATAAGGGTAGTAAAGTACTTTCACTTCTCCATGGGGGTATGTCAAATGATGATTTTGTTTGAGTTTATCCCTAGTTTAGTATATAAAATAAGATATAATAGGATGCTGCAACCAATACCAAATCCTGGCATCGCCGTGTCAAAACCATCGATGCCACCAAAACTTAGATAACGACCAATACCAAACCCTAGAGCCACCAACCGCATTGTACCACCTAATTCGTGGATATCTAGATCACACCATCTCGTCGTTGTCGGAATAGAGGAACGTCTTACCGAGAAACATTGTGGCTTTGCAGTGGAAGAAGATCGCCCATGGAAAATCAACTTGGTGGAAGAAGTTCAGGTGGTTTTTGCCGCCGAAGATTTCATCACAATCCCGCTAGCCTTAGCCGCCGACCTAATGCAGGAGATGATTAGTTTTGTGATTTCCGCCACCGATCTGATATACACGATGAGGGGGGGGGGGGGGGGAGAGAGAGGCGTGAAATTAGATACTGAGGAAGAGAGATGAGTGATTAAATATAGGGTGAGAGAAACGTGAGATTGGAGAGAGAACAAATCAAATTTGTTTTCTTATTAATTAAGGGTGTTTATGTCTATATACTAATTATTTTATTTTATTTATATTATTTTTTGGGGTCAAAGGACCTATGCTTATATTCATCTAGCAATTAGGATCTCTACCTATATAAGTTCAAAATAAGGGGTGTCTAGCAAATTTCCCCTTTTTTTATATTACACCAAGCGCATATGTCACCAACCCCATCCATATTGGGTGATTAATCACAAAAAAAACAAGGGGGTAATAGTAATAGTAATAATAACGATTCAAAAAAAAAGTAATAGTAATAATAATGGTAATAGTAATAATTGTTGAGAAACTAATAAACCATATACAAGAAGTAGAAAATAAAGTAGGGAGAAGATGTAATATGTTATTCCATATCTTCAAGTGTACAAAATACAATACATTGCACCTAATTTATAGATGTAGAAAAGCTAGTCAAAGGTCATTAGTTACAAGACCGTAATGATGAATAATGGTGGAGGTAATGTGGGTTTAATGGAGAGTGTAATGGTGGTCATCCATAACCTCCAAGAATTCATAATACTCCCCCTTGGATGTCCACCATTTATGGAATATGCCTCGTTAAAACCTTGTTAGGAAAACCCGATGGGACAAAAAACGAAGGAAAAATAGTACATATCCATCTGAAGCTTGTTAGCTTGACACTGCCTCGTTAAAACCTTGCCAAGAAAAACCTTATGGGACAAAAACTTGGACGAAGGAAAAAGAGTACAGTGTTGCCGTTACTGATCACGCTCCCCCTGATTTAGACATATGACTTTTAATCATCTTCCCAATGTTGGCAAAACTCCGATATATGAATTCATTCTTTGATTTTGATATAGCCAACTATATATCCTCTTTAAGATCCACCAGATTTACCATAAAGATAGTGTAGTACACATTTTACACTTTTGGAACTTGCAGTTCATTCTTTATCTTCTCGAGGGCTTAAAAGATCTTTTAACTATATTCAGTGATTGGACAAACATAATACCACTCAATTGAATGAGTCTTATCCATCTCTTATGTGTATTAATGGATAAAGATTCCATTTAATAGATCTTCTTTCCCAGATAAATTTTGCCCTTCCAAGATTTTTCATCTCAAATTATGTCATCAAATAATTGACCGTATTTGTGAGCTCTTCATGAGTCTCCACAAGATTTAGATCATTCACATCTATACCATGATAATGGTAAGTCAAATTATTTGATCATTAACAAGGTATTCACTGAGGTGAATGTACCATATTTTGAAGATAATATGTAAATTGATCATTTCTAGAGTCTAACTCACGAGACCTCTGATTATATGCACAATGCATTATCAATTCTTCATTAATTTTATGATCCATATAGATATGCGGTAATTGCATCCATATGATGCATGTCAAGTATTTTGAATACCATCATAAAGTGATTGCATCATAAAAATATATTTTCAAAGGCATTCAAATTTACCGCAATGATATTACCCAGTTTTGTACTAAAGGCTTTCACAACTTTATGTGTGATGACCGGAAGTCAATGTACAATTCATTTCATCAATAATTTCAAATAATCATGGTCAATTGCATTTGTGAATGCATATACTAATGACCAATTAGATGTCGACATCTATCAAAATGTATGAGCTTCAGGCTCTTCACATTAGAAAAATAACTGCACATATAGTTATTCGATAACATTTTTAGTACTCCCATATTTATTTATAATCAATTAAGAGCTCACTATTTCACTTTCCGGTACCGGATTCTCTTTAGAGAATTATATGGGGATTGTAGCCTTTGTGTAATGGCTACCTAAGAGATTAACTATATTCCTATGTTAATACCACAAAGGCTCTTCTACCACAGTCCTAATTATTAACCCGATCTTCCGATTCATGCGATTAAGAATAACATAAAAGCACATAAGGTGATCAAGTTCATGCACTTAATAAAACAAGTAGAAGAAATAATCCGGAATTAAAACTTGCATAAAATCATAGAAAAGGGTTCATAAATCCCACATAGGGTTCAAAATAAAATCCTAGAAATAAGAAAATTAGCTACTCATGATTAAAGGAAAAACGCAAATAAAATAAGTCATAAACGATAAATCTATGCTTAGAGTCTTCGAATTCTTCGTCTTCGTTATTGCTTTGTTGCTCTTGAAATTGTGTAAAAGATGGATCCCCAAATGTGTGCTTGTCTTGGTCTTATGTAGGGTGGAAAATATGGAGAAGAAGGTAGTTTCCTTGTCCAATTAGGATTCCTTTACTGCGCCTTTTCGTCATCTCGGACGGCCGTCCCGAATTTGGTACTAAAACTCGGACGGCCGTCCCAAAACCAGAGGTTGTTTCTGCTTCTCAGACGGCCGTCCCAGTTTTAAGTGTAAATCAGGGACGGCCGTCCCGGCCTAATTTCTTCAGATTTTTGATTTTTTCACTTTTGGCCCATATTTTCTCCAAAATTGCAGTTTTGACCCCATACTTTTCCAATTCTTCAATTTGTACCTAAAATACAATAAATCAACTTTTTAAGCACCAATGATCATTAAAACACACTAAAAGCTCAGATAAAAAGATACGATAAAGTGTAAAAATATACACTTAACACACCCTCAAACTTGAACTTTTGCTTGTCCTCAAGCAAAATCTACCAATAAGCAAATAACTCAACTACTACATCTCATTACATAGATCCATTATCAACTTCATGTTTTCAGAACTTGTAATTATAATGAAAATTCTTAGGCATTCGCAAGCTCATAATTCAACAACACTTAGTCACTCACCATTACCAAAAACCACAATTCATACAATTGCTTCAAGCATCCAATATTTGCAAATTAAAGATAGAAATAAATTTATACTTACATGCATATGTTTGACACCAAATACTCACCAAATCATTCTACTCTACTAATATTGAACATTAAGCTATTGGGATCATTGGGGCTTTTGGCTGTCAATTGTTAGGCTCTTTGGTTCGAGGTAGGAAATATGGGCATATGTGGCTATTATTCTTGAATTGAGGTGATTACACCAAAATTTGAAAGATAGGCGTTTGAAACAATGAATTCACCTCTAAGGACTTTAATAAACTTGATTCTCAAAAGTTCAAAAGTCTCCACTTTTGCTTTTGAGGCAATGGATCGAGGTTTCAAAAATAATTTCAACAACTAGTCCTTTCTTCTCCCTTCTAGTCTCTTCTTCTTTTTTTTTTTTTTTTTTTTTTTTTTAAATATATATAGAAGCTTATATACTTCTTAGTCTTTTTTTTTTTTAAGAAGAAGAGAGACCTTATAAAAAATTTCAACCGAACTCCAAGGGGTAATTTTTCAAAAATCTCCACTTTTCTACCTTATACACATTAGCTAAAAGAAAGAACACCTTTTCTCCGAGGCTCAAATCAAGGTTCTAAGGATAATTTCGATAAAAATGTCGGCTTGAAAGGCTCAAACGGTTCAAAGAAGGCCCAAATCATATCCCAAATCACTCACTACTCAATACTTTGTATCATAAATTTCCTAAGTTGAGTTTTAAAACCGAACATAGCATGATCTAGCACAAATTAATTCAAAATTTAAAATACAAAACATTCAACCAAAGCAATGCACAAAGTGTGATTCCTAGAAATAATTCGCTTCTAAGTTCCGTTGAATCGAAAGCTAAACAAACATCTAATCCTTATCACAACAAAACAAGAAATTTCATCATCATACAATTGGTTAGTTGTGTACCATAATCATTTTTCACCCATTTAGGGACTCGCGATGCAATCACAATGTGAAATTTGTCCTTCGAGGACATTCGTTTATAAGCCTTTCATGGCAAAATCTAATGTGCAATGTGTCATTCTTGGTCATTTCCTCTTGCACTCATTTGCAACATATGTAATAATTTCAAGTTGTCATTTTGTCGATAAATGCATCTAGCATTTTTACACATTAAAATTGTTGCAAATGAATTCTTTTTTTTCTTTTTTCTTTTGTGCTTAAATATTTCCATGCACAAATGTAGATGAGACAAATATCATTTGATATAATTCACGCCGTAATACAAGAACCGGCTTCTTATCTCCCCCTTAACGGCGGGAAAATTGTCTCATTAAAATGACAATTGACAATGTATGCCATAGAAATATCTCCCATTAGGGGTGCAAAATATTGCATATCATAAATAATAAACAAACCACATGATATCATGGTATGTGGCTGAATATAACTTCGTTTGAGAATCTAACAGATTCTGAACATAAATGGTCAAATTTCAAAACTTTAAAAAATCAGGGACCAAACTGTAAATTTTGAAAATTTAGGGACCAAACTGTAAATTTTTAAAACTTCAGGAACAAGTCTGCAATTTTAAAAACTTCAGTGTTAACTGAAAATTTTGAAATCGATTCATAATTGCGGATGATGAAAGGAACGAGCTGCATATTCTGAAAAATATTTGGACTGAATCGTAAAATTTTCAAATCCGGGGACTAAAATGAAATTTTTGAAAGTTTTGAAGGAGTAAACTATAAATTTCGAAAAATCAGAATATGCAGAGAGTTTGGAATTTTAACAAGAAAATCAGATCCCCTTTTTTTCTTTTGGTTTGAAATTTCATCTCATCTCATCTAGACCAGTTATAAAAAAATCGTATACATACCTCCATAGATATGTATTTGGAATGAAATTTACAACTTTAATTGAATTGGTCAATATCGTGACTCCAAAATCAACGCAATTTCTTTTGCTCTTCTATTGGTGCTTGATAAAGCTTATCAACATGCTTTATCATAAAATGGATATGACCAATCATTTTTCATATTTCTCATCTCTGTTCTACTTGTAATGATGAGATAAAATTTATAGTAAATAAGCTTTAGCACCATGATAGCTTTTCATGTCAACATATCTCTTTGAATTTTTTAATATTGTTGTTTTCACTTTCAAAGAATAACAGCAATTGAACGAGTTTTGTATTAGCTCACAACTCGTATTATAGTACGATATGCTATTAAAAATCTTTATTTTGCTATTACGTGTGGAACTTGAGTTTTTATGTTGTCACTTCATGATCATAATATAGATCCATATATTAGAGAATATTTTCTCTTACAATTCTTCATTATATGTATCTTCAAGACACATATATCAATATGAAATATTTTACTTGTCGTTTGCAAAACAACAAGTCAAGATTTAAAGAGAGCAACTTATAGAGAGGATCAAATATCTATCTCTGTTCTTCTTCATAAGTACCTAGATGTAATGCTACTTTTACTTATGTGTTCAAGACACATACCCCAAATTAAGTACTCGTTTCTTGAAAAATGAAACAACAATATTTTGCTCGGTGTCTTCTAGAAACGTTTTCATTATGAAATATTTGACTTGTGTCCTCAAGGCACATAACAATAACACAAATATTTTGTGATATCATGGGACATAAATCGATCTTTAACTTCAATATCCAACGCTCATAGTTACATTTCTTCTTGAGCTATCAAAAATAATTATGAATTGTGTGATATATCTCAAATCATTGAATTACAAAGGAACAGTCCTTTCAAGTACATATTATATATAATCTCAAAATTAGAATTTTATTCCTTAAAATTACGTACTCAATTTGAGCCTCAAGGCTTCATAGAAATCATTATATAGTACTGTTGGAAATGGATCTGCTATGAACGAATATTTGCCGAGGCGAGTTGACTCTGTCCTTAAGACGAAATTTTCCCGCAACGGTGCTAACGGCTTGAATGGAAATCGTCTCCCAAGATACAACGGCAAGACTTGGAATAGGAGCACTCCAAATCCCAAGTACGACGAACTGTACTTTTTGTAGAACTTTTCGAGAGAATCTGTGAAGGGTAGGCTTAATATGCAGTAGGCAGATTTTGGATTGAAGTGAGGAATTCTGGGAAAACATGGTCTATTTATAAGGTTCGAAAAGTAGTGTCATTTGGAGCAAAAAGGTACATTTTGGCTGAATGGTTGCACCATTTCGAGTTGAGCCGTTTGGGAGTGGTTGCACCATTTCGAGTTGAGCCGAATTGTTTGCATTGGTTCGGCCGCACCAATTCAAACCAGTCAGACCATTCGAGATGGGCTTCGAGTAAGAAGGGCCCAATGGGTTGACGGCCCATGACTTAATGTTTTTGGCCCAAAAAAATAATGTAGTGATTTGGGCCCAAATCCAAATCCGATCCGATACGTACGAGCCGAGCCGGCCGGTCAGACGGCGCGCGCGCATGATTTGAAACACATAACATATAGGTCTTTCTCCCAAACAAAGTTGAATGCCCAAAGGGCGTAACCCTTTGTCCCAACATTTTGATAAATATACAGCTCAGTACTTCTCTACTTTTCCAATGTGGGATAACTCAAAATCCCACTTTCCATATATTTTGGACTAGTAATTTTTCATTCACCACAAAATTGGTTTTATATTAATCTAATCCAAAAATTGATTTATATAATCAATTAGACCATATAATAACATTGATAAAAAATTGTTCATGACTGAATTTTTAACCAATTTTCCCAACAATCCCCCACATGAATGAAAACGAGGGCGTCGATTCTCTCTAGAGTTCCCACGAATAGTATTGCATCGGGATAGGTAGCATATAGCTTTGAACCTTCCGTAGTGGAGTTACATCGGATTTACTAGGCTGAGTAGTGAACGCGATGTCTTGAACTGCCAACCGTTCGTGTAAACCAAGACAATGCAACCCACACAATACTATTCTCACATTTCCTTAGTTCTCATGATTGTGTCCGTTTTGTCCATGGACACACATCTTGGATTCATAAGTGTTTGTCAAGTTTTTGAAGCGGCCCTCACTTCATACAGTTGCGTAGGTGATCTCCTATTAAAGGTATCCTGCCAATACCTCACCTTTTATTATAAGGTTTTGGAATCATTAAAAGTGTTAGCTTATCCTTTTAATTTTTATATATATTGTTTTATATTGTTTAAATAAAAAAAATAATATATTAAAAAAAGGCTTGCGAGTCGAGTCGTATTAAATATTTAGAGATGTAAGCTGACAACCAAGAGTATTGATGAGAACATAAACATATAGACGGTTGACAATCTTGCAGGACGTGAGGGGTTACCATTTAGTTAAAATTCTGCAAATTGTATACTCATATTATAAATGCAACTTGCTTCAACAATACAATCATGTTAATCTTACAAACTCCTCTAATATTATATTTCAATTTGCAGCTATTGCAAGTTATATTTAATTACATTGGTGCCAAGTAGGAAGACAATCATTGTTGTGGTTGCACATTAGCTAAGTTCAAAATCATCAACAACCAACAATATTTTTAATGCATTCATAACACAAAAAAATATCTGGTAACAAACATTCTTATATTCTCTCTTCTCTTCCATCTCGTATCGGTCGAATATGCAGTGGATGTTTCCAATCAAACCAACACAAAGATCCTCCATCAACTATCACAAAAGGCGTCAACGTAACAAAGCCAGGTTGCGAAAGCAAGTGTGGGAATTTAACGGTTCATTATCCATTCGGCATTGGAATTGACTCATGGTGTTCTATTCACCCTTACTTTGATATCTACTGCAATAATTCTTTCAACCCTCCAAAGCCCTTTAGTGGAACATTTGGTATTGAAGTTACTGATATAATAGATTCACAACTAAGGTTCAAGAACCGGATAGGTGCCACCTGTTACAACAAAATAGGCAAAGTGACCAGGAAAAAAATAGTCAGCGACGCTCAGTTAGATCCACATTATAGTATATCTGATGCAAATAAGTTAACAGTTGTCGGATTTGATGAATATGCCCTACAATTCGGAGTAGAGGGTGCTAATTCGACCGATGCGTGCGTTTCCACTTGTTCCTCAAGAGAGCAGGTTCTTGATGGTTATTGCAATGATTTTTCTGCTTCTCTAGGCAACATTAATAAACACACTAAAGTGTGATCCTTTAACCCTTGTGGTTATGCCTTTCTTGCAGAGCAAGGTAGATACACATTTCATTCCTCTGACCTCGATAATGCCACTTTTAAAGAACAAATCATTGAAAATGTCCCTGTAGTCCTCGATTGGGTGATTCAGAATGAAACTTGTGTTGAAGCTCGGAAATTCAATGATTTGGCATGTCACAAGAACAGTAATTGCATTGACTCCACCACCAGTGTTAATGGTTATAACTGCATATGCTTCCAGGAATATGAGGGCAATCCGTATTTGGAACAGGGCTGCGCAGACTAGTTTACTTTTTGGCTTTTTACATCACACGTACTAAGTTAATTTTTTGTTTTGATAAGTGGATTATTATGACGTTCGTTTCTAAATTCAGACACAAACGAATGTGAGAATAGTCTATGTGTACCAAAGGTCATATGCACTAATTCTCATGGTAGCTATAATTGTTTGTGTCCTCATGGCTTCACTGGTGATGGGACCAAAGATGGCATTGGCTTCTCTAAACATAAAAGGCCCATCTTAGTGCTATAGTTGTCATTAGGTACTTGTGAATGATGAAATTCAATATTTCTATCCTTTAATTTTATTTAAATATGTTGGATGAGGTCAAAGATCGAATATTAGAATTTCAAAATTTGAATTTTCAGGTATTGGTTTAGGTTTCGTGACTGTGATAATCGACATCACATGGATACACTTAACATCAAGAAGAGGAGACTCATGAAACTAAGAGAGAAATTTTTCCAACAAAGTGGTGGTTTGTTACTCAAGCAGCAACTTTTTGCTGAAAAGGGTGGTATGCAATCAGTCAAAATATTTGCAGGTGAAGTGCTTGAGAAGGCCACCGATAATTATTCAGAAGACCGCATCCTCGGTCGAGGAGGTTACGGAACAGTATACAAAGGGTATTTGAGCGATGAACACGTTGCTGCAATAAAGAAATCCATAAAATTGGATGAGAGCCAAGTAGAGATATTCATAAATGAGGTGGTTATTTTAACTCACGTTAACCATAGGAATATGGTAAAACTAATTGGATGTTGTTTGGAAAGTGAAGTACCATTGTTAGTATATGAATATATCTCAAACAATACCTTATATTATCATATCCACAACAGTCGGGAATGCCCTTGTTTTCTTGGCATAATCTGCTAAGGATTGTCACAGAGACTGCAGGTGCACTTGCTTATCTTCATTCTTCAGCAGGAATGCCGATTATCCATAGAGATGTTAAATCTCCCACTATATTATTGGATGAACTTTACACAACAAAAATAGCAGATTTTGGAGCTTCGAGACTGATTCCTATTGATCGAACACGAGTGACCACTCATGTACCAGGAACCTTTGGTTATCTCGATCATGAGTATTTCCGTACAAGCCAACTGACAGAGAAAAGTGATGTATATAGCTTCGGGGTGGTGTTGACTAAGCTCCTGATAGGTAGAAAACTTGTGTCTACTGAACTGAGAAGAGTGAAGAAGAGATTAACCTGGCCACTTACTTTGTAGAGTGCGTGAAGGAAAATCGGTTGTTCCAAATTATTGAACCACGGATTATAAGAGAATGGGGTTTGTAACAAATCATTTCAATAGGTGAGGTTTGTTAAAAGATGTCTCGAGGTGAAAGGCGTATATAGGCCAACTATTAAAGAACAGACAATGGAATTGGAGAGCTTGAAAAAATACAATATGCATTTCCTCAAACAAGAAGACACTGATAGAAACATGGGATTAAAAGGTGAGCAGCAACAGCAACTTGATCTATACCCAATTCCACCAAATCCCGATCTCAGCTCTAGATAAGACAGTATGGAGAGTATGTTGTTCCATGTATTCAATAGCCCTCCCTAATTTGAATAAACAAAGAGGTTATTCAAACGATATGGTTTTTCCTATGAGGCTATTTCTAAGTTTATGTTTTTCCTAAATTATTCTTCTATATTTCACTCCAATTTCAATATTTGATCATTTGACCACCAACAACCGGTGTCAAATTTTTTTAAGTGCCTTGTAATGTTAATGTGTTGATCGGTAAAACACTTGATGTGCTCTATATTGAATATTGAATACCTTTTATTTTTTCTTTTTTCTTTTTTAGGGTAAATTACAAACACCCCCTGAGGTATGGTCAAATTACAAAAACACCCCTCTTGTTTGGATAATTACAACGACCCCCTCAACTCCTCAAATTTAGTGGAATCTTCGAGATTATATGGAATATTATCACTTGTGTACCCGTTTTATCCCATTCGAACTCTACATTATGAAACAAGATGATCATAATATATGTTTTTTAGCTTGAATATATCAGTTTGTGGTGCATCGGAAACTGTATTTTTACACAAAACTAGTACAAACTAAAGCACATTCCACCGAATCTAGATGATTATGTTGAATTTGGCACCATAAGGGTGGAGGTGTAAGAAAAAATCATAGTTGAGGGGTAGATGTAATTATCCAAACAAGAAGGGTTTTTTGTAATTTGACCATACCTCAGGGGTGTTTGTAATTTACCCTTTTTTTTTTATTATTTCCCTCCAATCTCAAACCTTGGCTGTGTCGTGCTAAAAAACAAAAACTTGCATGTGTTGTTCAACACTGAATACCTTATTTTATAAAGGGTGGAAATACTTATTATATGTGACCAATCAATTCTAATTAGTCATATGTGGTTAAAAATATCAAACTACGAAGTCCTATGAAAACAAAGAAAATGAGCAAGCTCATAGAGATTGATCCGAACTTCGAGTATGTGGTATATAAATAGGGTAGATTCCACTTTCCACCTTGTACTTTGGCTCGATATCACTTTACCTCCTTCTACTTTTGATTGCATCGATTTGACCTTGTACATGGAAAAAAATGTCTCAATGTGGCTCTCGTCGTTAGTTTTCAGACCCTTGACCTTAACATTGTTTGACCTAAGTCTGAAAATTACAAAAAAATCACCCCTCCCAGTTTAAATAATTGTTAAAAAAAATTAAAAAATAAAAAAAATTAAAAAAAAATAAAAAAAATAAAAAATAAATTGTGGCTGACGTCGTAGACTATGTTTTCTCATTGTCTTGAATGTATTATTATTATAGGAGAAACAGATTTGGAGAAAAGAGAGAATGAATATCTCTCACGTATATTAATCATATATATAGTTACATGTAGGAAACCCTAACCTACTACACAAGGTAACCTATTATACAAGGTAACTAGAATAAATAAGAATAATAATAATATACGATATATACGCTAATACACCCCCGCAGTCGAAACGGGAAAGGAAAGGACGTGGAGACTGAAGACAAACAGTTGGAACAGTTGAGTAGGGAGTCCTTTCGTGAAGATATCGGCAAACTGGTAGGCGGATGGGACGTGAAGAACTCGAACGTGTCCCAAAGCAACTTTGTCTCGGACAAAGTGGATATCGATCTCCACATGTTTCGTACGAGAGTGTTGAATAGGATTGCTGGATAGGTAGACGGCACTGACGTTGTCACAGTAGACAATAGTGACTTTCGAAAGTGGGCAGAGCAACTCAGAGAGTAGGTTGCGTAACCAAGTCGTTTCGGCGACGGCATTTGCGACAGCTCGATATTCAGCCTCCGCACTCGATCGAGAAGTAGTGACCTGTCGTTTGGAGGACCAAGAGATGAGGTTGTTGCCGAGGAAAACACAATAGCCCGATGTCGAACGACGAGTGTCAGGGCAGCCACCCCAATCGGCGTTGGAGTAAGCGATAAGGGAGAGGTCCGGATTGGGGGAGAGCTGAAGGCCGTGATCGAGAGTGCCACGAATGTAGCGAAGGATACGCTTGAGAGCAGCCATATGAGGTTCCCTCGGATCATGCATGAATAGACATATTTGTGGAACAGCATAGCAGATGTCGGGACGAGTGAACGTTAGGTATTGCAGTGCACCGGCAAGGCTGCGATAAAGAGTAGGGTCAGCAACGGGGGGTCCAGTGGTCGAAGACAACTTGCTCTTTGTGTCAGCCAGCGTAAGACAAGGGTTGCAGGAAGCCATGTGTGCACGCTCTAGTATCTCGTCGGCGTACTTGCGTTGAGAGAGAAATAGCCCCTTCGACGAGCGAGTAACTGAGATGCCGAGAAAGTAGTGAAGGTCGCCAAGATCCTTTATTGTGAACTCTTGATTGAGGGCAGCGATGATAGAGCGGAGCAATTCAGGTGTGGAGGCCGTAAGTACAATGTCATCGACATACAGCAGAAGGTAGGCGCATGAACTGTTGCGACAGTCGCGTGAACTGTTGCAACAGTCGCGTGAACTGTTGCGACAGTACACAAAGAGTGAAGTGTCGGACTTGCATTCTCTGAACCCCATGGTAGTAATGTGAGATGCAAAACGCTTGTACCAAGCACGTGGTGTCTGCTTGAGACCGTAGAGTGCTTTGTTGAGACGACACACGTGAGTGGGGCGAGATGGATCGACGAATCCGGGAGGTTGCTCGCAGTAGACAGTTTCAGAGTGATTTCCATGTAAGAAGGCATTTTTCACATCAAGCTGGTGGATTGGCCATGATCGCGAGAGAGCAATACTGAGAACTGTTCGAACAGTGGCTGGTTTGACAACTGGGCTAAAAGTCTCGTCAAAATCGATGCCAGCCTGCTGGTGAAACCCACGAACAACCCACCGTGCTTTGTATCGCTCAAGGGAGCCATCAGACTTGAGTTTCTGTTTGTATATCCACTTACCAGAAATAACATTAGTGAACGGGGGGCGGGGCACAACATTCCAAGTATTGTTTTTAATTAAAGCAGTATATTCCTCAATCATGGCGTTTCGCCAATTTTGGTCAAGAAGAGCTTGACGATAGTTGGTGGGAATGGAAGAGGTAGAGGACGCAACGAGAGAGAAAGGGACTTTGGGTTTGTGGATGCCCATTTTACTGCGAGTCACCATAGGGTGAGCAGGGGGAGGTGGGGGAGGTGTGGGAGTAGGAGAAGGAGATGTGGGAGTAGGAGAAGGGGTTGTGAGCTGGTCGTGGTCGAGAGGTGGTGCTGCAGGTGAAACAGGTGTTGGCTGTGTTATAGGACTGTTGAACGAACTGTTGGGACAGGGTGGTTCACTGTTGGAACAGTTGGAGGAACTGTTGCAACAGTTAGACGAAGTCTGAGGGAGGAGGAACAGGGAGGGTGTGTTTTCGTCCAAGGCAGAGGTAGGAAGTGTGTTTTTTGGGGGAGTTGACATGATGAGAAATTATGATTCGGCCAGTCGATCTATCAAGGCAACGATAGCCTTTGTGAGAGGACGGGTGACCGAGATAGACACAAGGAGTAGAACGGGGGGCGAGTTTATGTGGTGTGGTGGCGGTGAGGTTGGGATAACAGAGACAGCCAAATACTCGAAGATGAGAGTATCTAGGTTTAATGTGGTAAAGAGATTCGTGAGGAGTCCGGTTTTGTGTGGTTTTGGTAGGTAAGATATTGAGTAGGTGTGTGGCCATATGAAGGGCTTCGACCCAATAAGTAGGAGGAAGATGAGCTTGAAAGATGAGGGATCGAATCATGTTAGTTATAGTGCGGATCATTCGTTATGCGTGTCCGTTTTGAGGGGAGGTGTGGGGACACGAAAAACGATTTAGGATGCCGTGTTTAGTGAAGTAGTTTTGAAAATCCGCATTTTTTAATTCACGACCATTATCACTTTGTAAGGCTTTCAGGGGATGTTGGAATTGAGTTTTGAGAAGTGTATGAAAATTGGCAAAGGTTGTAAAAACATCAGATTTATTTCGAAGAGGAAAAGTCCATAAATAATGGGTAAAATCATCAACTAACACAAGATAATATTTGAAACCCGTAAGACTAGAAACAGGAGAAGTCCATAAATCAGCATGAATAATTTGAAATGGAGCAACAGTAATAGATTTTTGAGAAAAGAATGGTAGACGAAAATGTTTGCCTAATTGACAGGCATTACAAAGAGACTCCCTAGGGTCTTTATTATGGGAAAGAAAAGTGCTGGAAAATAAACGAGAGATGACGTGTTTGCCGGGATGGCCTGGACGTCGATGCCAAAGAGTGCGAGACGAAGGTGTTGCGACAGTGAGGAAAGCAGCGGGAGGTGAGGTGGGGGGAGGGACGCTAAATGGATATAGGTCACCGGAGCTATTGCACCTGAAAATATCGACTCGACTCCGAAGGTCCTTCACAGAAAAACCAAACGGGTCAAATTCAACCGAACATGAGTTATCGCGGGTGAACTTTCGAACAGAGATAAGGTGTTTGACGATATTGGGTGTGACATAGACATTTGTGAGGCGGAAATGAGTGGTGGGAAGAATTGTGTGGCCTATGTGGGTTATGGGGAGGGTGGAACCATTACCGACGACGACATGTTTGGGAAAATTACTGCCAGGATTAAAAACAAAATTGAAATTACGTGAGTGTGGTGCCATATGAGAGGTCGCCACGCTGTCCATGAACCACTGTGACTCGGTAGGCTGCTGAAGTGTCGCCGTATTCAAATGGTTTGCGAGATCCACCACGTTGGCACTGTTGCAGGAACTGTTGCAACTGTTGATGAAACTGTTAGAGCTGTGGCATGGTTGTTGCTGCGGATGAACCTGAGTAGGAGCCGAGTGGCCGGTGTAGGGTTCAGGTGGTCCAGTAAAGTAGGCTTGAGCCGCTGGAGGGAATGAGTGGCCCGATGGATTTGAAGCGGATCCCAGAATTGACGGTTGTCGGTAAGGTGCGCGCCAGAGTTGAGATGTGCCATGGGCACTATGGTAGCCATAGTGCTGCATGGGGTGACAGTTAGTGTTGCGACCTCCGCGACGGTTGGATCGGCCACCCCCGCGCTGATAGCGCGAAGAACTACCTCCGCGGGAACTGTTGCAGGAACCGTTGCAACTGTTTGATGGACAGTTCGCGTTGGAGGCGTAGAAAACAGCAGCAGTCTGCTCCGGTTCAGCAATTCTTGTTTCTTCCATCTGAAGAAGAGATCGAGTCTTTAGATAGGTGGGAAGGGGATTCTGAAAGGAGATGAGGTTGGCGACGGTCCCGTAATTTTTCGGAAGGCCGTGTAGGGTTTGTAGGACGAGTTGTTTGTCGGAGATTGGATTCCGACATCGGCCAAGTTGTCCGCCGTGGTTTTGATTATTTGGCAATAATCATGAATGGAGAGAGCGCCTTTCTTGAGGGACTTGAATTTTTCTTCAAGTTGAATGGCTCCATAATCTTTGTTATCGGTGAAGAGAGAAGAGATGGCGGTCCATAAATCACTGGCGGTGGAGGTTTTTGAGAGAACCGTGCTGGACAGATCGTCGGAGATGGTGCCGTAGATCCAAGATTGGAGGAGATAGTCGGCGCGCTGCCATTCGTCGGCGGAAATCGAATCCGGTCGGGGTTTTCTATGTAGAAGATCAGAGAGGCAGAAACGACCGACGGTAATCGTGAAAAAGTGGCTCCACTTTTGATAATTAGGATTTTTTAGATCTAGAGTAACGGGGATAAGAGATTTGATATTAGAGATGGCATGAGCAAGGTGAAAAGGATTGAGAGGGGCGGTGGAGGGAGAAGAAGCTCGCCGGCCATGGAGAAGAAGGGGGGGGGGGGCGGGGGGGCGACGGCTATGTAGAAGAAGAGAAGAAGAGGTGGTGACGGCTAGGTTAACCTAGTGTCTGATACCATATAGGAAACCCTAACCTACTACACAAGGTAACCTATTATACAAGGTAACTAGAATAAATAAGAATAATAATAATATACGATATATACGCTAATAATTATTAGTATTTTTTTTTTTGTTTTTTTGATGTTTTTTTATTTTTTTAATAATTATTTAAACTGGTAGATGTAGTGTTTTTGTAATTTCAGAGCTTAGATCAAACGGTGTTAAGATCAAATGTCTGACAACTAACAATGAGGGCCACATTGAGACAATTTTTCAAGTGCAAGGGGTCAAATCGATGCAATCGAGAGCATAAGGGGTTAAAGGGATACCGAGCCAAAGTAGAAGGGGTTAAAGTGATACCGAGCCAAAGTACAAGGGGAGAAACTGGAATTTACCCATATAAATATTTATAGTTCTTAGGGGAAAGTGCAGTTTGCACCCCCGAATTATGGGGTTTGTCACAAACACCCCCCTAAACTACTGAACGTACAATTTGCACCCCGAACTATGGGGATTGTCGCAAACACCCCATAAACTACTAAACGTACCGAAATGAACCTTGTCAATTACGGTCAACTTTAATAAAACTAACACCCTTAGTTATACTTCGTTAATCAAAGTATCAAACTAACACCTTTAATTATATTTACTTATTTTCCCTCGGGCCCAGTGATTTTCTCACTCTCTTGTTTTTCTTATTCTTTCTTCATCATTAGCCGGCACTTCAACACCCCCCCCCCCCTCTCTCTCTTTCTATCTGTCTCTCTCGCTCTCTCTCCTTCCACCCGTTTAACCACAGCTCAGTCTTCACTCTAAACCGACCAATTAGCCCAACTCAGTCTCCTCGTGGCCCTCAAACCAAGAAATAATTATTCGGATGGCCATCGTCGGTGATCCCAGCAATGCCGCCACCGCCGATGCTAATAATATCTTCAATAAAGATGACGACCTCATCGATGATGACGATGAAGAAGAAAGTTCCGATTGAAGACGATTCCGCCTGTTCCACCGTTGTCGTCGTTCAAAGTTCCAAGGTCACCGTAGCCTTCCCCGATGCCTAGCACAGAAAACCAAATCAGAAAACCAACAACATGAATCCATCGTCGCGAAGAAATCGGCCCACCTGACGAATCCCGCTGTTAAGAGGTAATTTGAGCAAGAGGAATAAGTTGAAGAATTAAGAAAAAATCGAGAAGATATATAGAATTTGATTTGTCCAAATATGTTGATGGGTCCTTCACACCAGAATATGCTAAGGGCTCTCCTGGATTCTATAAAAACACAGAATAAAAAGAAAACCGGGCGGAGGCCGGGGTTAGCACTCCGACGGTCAAATCAGTATATTGTTGGTTTTTAAAGATATTGAAGAACAAAACTGTATATTTCTCTTTTTGTTGTATATATCAGGGATGATCCTCAGATGAATTAATCTCTTACTATTTATAGGAAAAGCTTCTCAGAGCGGATTCGAAATACGGATTTCACTTCTATTTTAGTTGTCATCTCCAACATTACCTGTCTTCTCGATGAACAGTACTATGAACAGTGTTGTGGGCTGCTTATTCCCTAGGCTGCATATTCTCTGACATCTTTGACATTAGAGAGAGGCATTAAATACTGGTTGATTGGCCCTCGCCTTCCCGCGACTGGAGCGACCTACCTCTCGCTCATGTGCTCTCCTCTCAGCTAGGTACCCTAGATCATTGATTTACCAGATCACCTAGCCTGTATATTCTCTCTGCTATTCCTGACATTTGAGAGGACGTGTAATAAATGTGAGTCGGCGTCATTGATCTCTTCATAAACCATATCTACTCTCTCGATGATTTCCCTCTCGCCGGGGAGCTCCTCATTTCCTCTCGTCAGCAAAAAGGGTTCCCGCGAGAACTCGATCATTGGGCCCTTACTAGGCTTTCCTTTAATGGGCCAGAATTTCTACCGGATCAACTAGCCCCCTGCTCGCGGAGACAGATCGATAGTCTCTCGCGAGTATATTTATTCGTTACCGCTGTTATCATTTATTTATTTAATATATATATATATATATATATATATATTTTTTTTTTTTTTTTTTTGTGTGCCGGTTACACTTCCCGAAATTGCGGCCCTTCACCCGAGGAGACACCCGTCTCTTCGACTTAAACGTGACGGCTGCACTGCCCTAGGTAACCGTGCAGCCGTCGTTTCACATTATTACTTCTTCTGCTATAAATACCCCCTTCTTCCTCATTTCTTCACTTTGCTTTCCTTTGCCATTTCTTCTATTTTTCCGGCGTTTGTTTCCTCCCCCTCCGGCGACTATTCCAGTTCTCTTTTTCTCCAGGTACATTTACTCCTCTTTTTCTTTTTGTTTTCCTTTTATTCACCTTTCCCTTCAAATACCTATGGCCTCCTCCTCTTCTTCGTCTGGAGAGGCTCCTCCTCCTCCTTCCGCGGTTGGCTCCTCACGCGCCGCCTTGCCCAAAAAGAAAAAGAAAACAGTAACCTCCAAAGTGCGTGGTAAGCCCTCATGTCGCAAAGCCGGCGAGGTTGGTGGTCCGACTTCTCCTCCACCCCAAGGTCGCGGAATTGTCCGTGAGCCTAAAACGAGAGAACCTACTTTATATATCCCCTCTGTCCCGGTTAAATCCATCCTTACGGCCGATGACATAGCCGACCTCCTCATCCGCCAGGGTTTGGATGTGTCTTACGACATAGCCCTTCCGGACCCCTCCCAGGATTCCTTACATCCTCCTCTTGGCTTCAGTACTTGGATCAATTTCTTGCGGGTTTATCCCTGCCTATTCATCCTTTCTTTTTTGCTGTAGCGAACAAATATAAAGTCCCCCTTAACCAATTTATTCCCAACTCTATAAAATTTATGTCCGCCTTTTTTATGATTTGTGTCGAAGCAGGCATTGACCCATCCGGTGAACTTTTCCATTCAGCGTTTGTCATAAATCACTCTCCCTCAGGCTTTTTTCATTTAACCTCTCGCCCTAGATTGGGCCTTTTCAGCGGGTTGTCCAACAAAGTTCAAAATTGGCCTCAAAGGTTCTTCTTTGTTCGCCCCCCCTTTCCCGAGGTTTTTCCGACCTCTTTTCTGCTAGAATCCCCGACCCCTGTGGCCGCGACACAGGGGTGTAAGCCGTTTCTTGCGCATCTGGCCTCTCGCGCCCCCCCTGAGCGATGGGACGTTGAGAAATTGATTGCCACCCCCTTCTTTTTGCTCGCTCCGGCCTTTGGGCCATGTCTTGCCCCGACTCTCGCTCTCTTGGTACTTTTATTTCCCCTTTTACTGTAAATGACAGTTCCGTTCGTCTATCTGATTGTTTTCTTTGCGCAGGCGAAATGATGCGAGAGGCTATGAAGGCGGCCTTGGCCAAACAGCGTGCACAGTCTTCCTCTCGCCAGATCTCGGAATCCACGAGTCATGCTCCTTCCACCCGCCAGCCTTCTCCGGACAGGGCCGTGACGAGTGCGGCTCTCGACGCTTCCTCCGTCCCTCCGCGAGCTGCGACATGGGAGCCCATCATCGAACTTGGCAGCGAGAACACTGCCCAGGGAGTACCTGGCCTATCGATTTCTGCCGAGAGGACTCCGTCGGGCGTGGGGGGTCCGAAATATCTGTGCATCCCGGAGAATGAAGGAACTTCGCTCGCCTCCAAGCGCTCTCAAATCCGGGAGGGTGGTTTCCTGTCTTCTTATCACCCTGACATTCCCATGGAAGACCTGTTCCTACATTTCGATCAGTTGAGGTGTGCGGAGGATGCCCAGGCTCTTGAACGGCTGTCTCCTGAGCAAAAGCAAGCTCGCCTATTATTTCATGCTTCTCAGGTAGAACCACAGCTTTCTTTATAGTTTTATCGAGACGACTTGCCACCTTGGAATATTATTCTCGTATGTTTTTACCCCTAAAGACATGTTTTTAACTTCTTAGATGAACGTGCTTTTGGCCCATGGCTTTGGTGCGGACGAGACCTCTCGCCAAGCTGAAATCGCCCGTCTCAAGAAAGAGATCAGCGAAAAATCCTTGGAAGTGATCCAATTGCGAGATTATGTTCGCCAGCTGAAACAAGCCAAGGAGATCTCAGACGAGAAGGTTCAGACGGAGGTCCAGAAATATAGAGAGATGAAGGCCTCCCTAGAGAGCAAAATCAGGAGGCTAGAGGCAGAGAAAGAACAGACGATGGCCGTGGCTCGCGAGACCACGAAAAATATGGAGATAAAATGCATCCGCGCAGCGGCGCACGAGAGGGCCAAAGGGTTGTACGATACTCTCTGCTCGCCGAGTGGGCAGCATTTTCTGTCCAAGTATCGTGAGGCCTTGATCAATAATTATCCCCTGTCGATGCATTTTGCCTCGAAAGCGGCCTCCATCGGAGTTGGTTATTTCGAACGCGGGATTCGCCTGTACGCAGAGAGGAACGGTTATCCTGATCCTACTGAAGTCATAGGCTACTTGCTCGATCAGCTCGGTGATGAGATTCCCGGATGGGAGGGCAACCCCGAAGAACCGCTCGACCATGATTGGTGGTCGAGGATCCTTGAAGAGATGCTCGCTTCCCTTAACCGCTATGCTTCTCACGCTCCTTCGACAGTGGCTCAAATGGACTCAGGTCACCCGTTCATCTCCGATCCTCCTTCTGGCTCAGCCCCCGCTCTCGCGGCCGAAGCATCAACAATGATTGCCGAACCCCCAACTGTCGCCGATACCCACGCTCCCGCTCCTTGAAGTCCCTTGGAAAAAATATTTCTATTGTTTTTTTTTTTTTTTTTTTTTTATATATTCAGAACACTTGCATTATTTATTTTATTTTTCGTTCTAAACTCTCGCACTCTATTTCTAATTTAGTTGCTTCCTTTCGATGGTTTATTAGTATTTATTTTTATCGAGAGTTTTGTGTTTGCTTAAAAGTGTTCTTTCTATATTCAGTCTTTAAATTCTTTCGAGGATCCTTTTCGAAACTGGATCATTACTATGTTCATGTTTCTCGAATTCTATCGAGGATCTCATGAAGCTTATGCTCTCGCAATTTCTATCTTCCTCGAATTCTATCGAGGAATTCTCTGAGCTCGTGCTCTTTTTATTTTCATGGCTCTCGACTTCCGTCGAGGGCTATTTCTATGGACTTGGGTCCTGATGTGTTTCAATTTATGCAAGTATATCAAAAAGAGGCCTTTTCATATTTTGTTGTTACGAGGAAAACTGTTCGTCCTTCGTTATCCGGGACAAACTACAATACGAGCTATATCTACAAAATATAAGTTCCAAAATACGAGATGTTCTACCATGTTTCCCGTTTTACACGTAATATTTTTTTAAGTGGCAAACATTCCAAGCACGCGCCACCTGCTTTCCTGTCATATCCTTTAGCATATACGCTCCTCCTGTAAGAACTTTTTCCACTTTATATGGCCCCTCCCATTTCTCTATCAGCTTACCCACCTGTTTTAATGCATCAGCTTGCCTAAGGACCAAGTCTCCGACCTGGAACGATCTCGCTTTTACCTTTCTGTCATACACAGCTTTGATCCTCGCTTTATTTATCTCCATTCTGAGCCTGGCGTCCTCTCGCTTTTCCAATATTAAGTCTAAGTTTTCTCGCAAGCGCTGATTATTAGCCGTTTGTTGAAAGTTCATGATCCTACTTGATGGCATTCCTATCTCGACCGGGATCACTGCCTCTGACCCATATACTAGCGAGAACGGGCTGTCCCCCGTTGACTCCTTTCGTGATGTTCGGTACGCCCATAGGACAGCGTGTAATTCCTCCACCCAATTTCCTTTGGCGCCTTCTAACCGCTTTTTTATTCCTTCGAGTATTATTCGGTTTATCACCTCTACTTGGCCATTCGCCTGCGGGTGTGCTACAGCAGCAAACCGCTGGGTTATCCCTAAACCTTCGCACCATTCGCGTATCTTTTTTGAGTTGAACTGTGTGCCATTGTCCGAGATGATATTTTTTGGTAGCCCATAACGACAACAGATATTCTGCCATAAGAATTTCATAATTTCTGTATCTGTGATTTTCGCCACTGCCGCGGCCTCAACCCATTTGCTGAAATAGTCTACTGCGACTACCAAGAACTTTCTTTGACCACCAGCGAGCGGTAGTGGTCCGACAATATCGATCCCCCACTGTGCGAATGGATGTGGTGCGCTAATGACCGTCATATCCTCTCCCGGAACGTGTATTAATGGCCCATGTTTTTGGCATTTATCGCATCTTTGGACAAACTGCATCGCGTCCTTCCTCATGGTTGGCCAGAAATACCCGCTTCTCAGAACCCGTGTGATCAAAGCCCTTCCCCCAGCATGGTCGCCACAACAGCCTTCGTGGATTTCTCGCAGTACGTACTGGCCTTCTTGTAAGCTGAGACATCGTAGATGCGGCCTTGTGTATCCTCTTTTATACAGAATGTCTCCATCGAGACAAAAATGCTTTGCTCGTTGACTCACTCTGGCTATCTCTCGCGAACTCCCTTGCTTCTTATCCAAAAGATAATTCTTTATTTCTGCGCGCCAATCATGTACCTCCATCACTCCCCATATTTCGTGACCGACATTCAAAGATGGCTCCCCTATTATTATCTGCACCGTTCGCGACTCGCAGCCTACATCCATACTTCCTACTTTGGCCAAGAAATCGGCTCTCGCGTTCTCCTCTCTCGGAATCCGTCTCAGGTCTACCCCTTCAAATTCCTCCATAAGGGCTCGCGCTTTCTCGCAATAACTATTCATCCTGCTGTCTTTGGCCTCGAATTCTCCTTTTATCTGCTGGATTATTAACTGAGAATCTGAAAACAAGGTCATTCTTCTCGCACCTACTATCGCGGCCAATTTTAGACCGTGTATCACTGCCTCATATTCTGCTTCATTATTGGAAGCTCGGAAAGGCAGCTTGATCGCGTATTCTGCTTCCTGTTCCTCGCCTACTTTATGCAAAATGACTCCTGCTCCACTCCCCATTGAATTAGAAGCACCATCCACAAAAATCCTCCATTCCGCCACCTCATTGGCCCTTGTAGTTTCTTGTAAAAAATCCGCCAGAGCCTGGCCTTTGATTGCTACGCGGGACTCATATTCTATGTCAAACTGCCCGAGCTCAACCGCCCATTTTACCATCCTTCCCGAGACATCAATCCTTCCTAGCACCGTTCGCATCGGATGGTTGGTTCAGACGACTATTGTATGTGAGAGGAAATAAGGTCGGAGCTTTCTAGCTGTGGTTACTAATGCTAGACCAATTTTTTCAATTTCGGTGTACCGCTCTTCCGGCCCCCGCAGAAGCCTACTCGCATAATATACTGGACTTTGTTTTCCTTCTTCCTCTCGAATCAGCACCGAGCTCACTGAATATTTGCCTACGGACAGATATACGTATAATTTTTCTCCCGCCTTTGGTTTGGTTAATAATGGCAACTGTGCGAGCATTGCTTTTAGTTGTGCAAAGGCGACCTCCGATTCCTCTGTCCACCTGAACTCGGAACCTTTTCTTAATATTTTGAAGAAAGGGTAACTCGCCTCACCGGATCTAGATATAAATCTACTCAAAGCTGTGATCCTTCCCGCTAGCGTCTGGACCTCCTTAATGTTCCTTGGCGCCCTCATGTTGATGACTGCTTGCACCTTTTCTGGGTTCACCTCTACTCCCCTTTCGGTGACCATATAACCGAGGAACTTGCCTGTTCGAACACCGAAAGCACATTTATCTGGATTGAGCTTCATTCCGTACTGTCGCAAAGTATGGAAAGTTTCTTCAAGGTCCTCCAAATGCGTTTTTGCTTCTTTGCTTTTCACGAGCATGTCATCCACATATATTTCCATGTTTCTTCCCAACAGTGTTCGGAACATCCGATCCATCAATCGCTGATAGGTTGCTCCCGCATTTTTTAGACCGAAGGGCATCACTGTGTAACAATAGGTGCCCGTTGATGTGATAAAACTTACTTTGGTCTGATCCTCCCGATCCAGGGGTATCTGATGATACCCCTGAGATGCGTCCATCATACTCAGCATCTCGCACCCGGCCGTTGAGTCTACCAGCTGGTCGATCCGAGGGAGCGGATAATAATCTTTTGGGCACGCCTTGTTGAGATCGCGGAAGTCAATACACATTCTCCATTTGCCAGTTCCTTTCTTTACTAGGACGGCATTGGACAACCAGGTGGGAAATCTTATTTCCCGGATTTGGCCTGCCGCTAGCAACTTTTGTACTTCCTCTTGAATTATTTTGTCTTTTTCTGCTCCAAAATGTCTTCTCTTTTGTTTGACCGGCCTGACCCCTGTTTTGACATTCAACTTATGAACAGCCAATCGACTGTCGATTCCCACCAAATCCTTTGCTGAGAATGCGAACACGTCTTGGTTATTACGCAGAAATTCCGTTAATCGTTCCGTCATCGCGGCATCCATATCTCTCCCGATTCTGGTTGTGCGAGTGGCATCTTCAGCACATAGTTGCACAGTCATTAATTCCTCCATAGGTCGCACATGGCTGTCCTCCTTGTCGGGGTCGATTCTAGGACGAGGCTCGTCTTCTTTCATCATGTCAGCTCGCCCACTGTGAATGGCGTCTATCCTCCCAGTTCGCCTTAATGCATCGTAATAACATCTTCTCGCAGTCTCTTGGTCTCCTCGCACCTCCTCGATCTGATCTCCCACGGGGAACTTTAATTTCATGTGGTAAGTAGACACCACAGCTCGGAATAGATTCATGGACGGTCGACCGAGTATCATGTTGTAGGTGGAAGGAACATCCAGTACCAGAAAGTTTATTGACCGGGTGGCTCGCACGGGCTCCATACCTAGCGAGATGGGAAGGCAGACTTCTCCCAGGGCCTGAACCGTCTCGCCTGAGAATCCCATCAAACTGGTCTCCACATATTTTAACTCGAAATTCATATTCATCTGTTTGAAACAGCTATAAAAGATGACATCCGCAGAGCTTCCCGTGTCTACTAATATTCGTGCGATATCAAAGTTGGCCACCATAGCTGAGATCACCAGGGCATCTGTATGAGGTTGTCGTATCCCCTGTTCATCCACCCTTCCAAACATGATGGGAGGAACTTGCGATACTCTCTGCACCTCGGCAAGCTGTGATTCCATCTCGTAAAGCACTTGTAAATTTGCTCGACTTGCCAGATCGGCCGCTTCCACTTCCCCAAAGAGCTCTTCCGTTTCCCTCAATTGCCTTAGATGGGCCCTCCGGGCCCTGTTTGAATCACCCCCCGACGGTCCTCCGTGTATCATATGGATGAATCCTCCTATCGGGGGCTGTTCCTTTCTCTCGCCAGCCTTCTCTCGCGTATTTTCGGGTCGGTTAACACCGGGCCTATCATGCGGGACCACCCTGTTCGCCGAGGGCTGTCCGGTTTTGACAAACTCGGGTAGGTTTTTTGCTCGGATCAACCTTTCTATCTCGTCCCTAAGATGTTGGCATTCGTTCGTGGTATGCCCGTAATCATTATGAAATCGACAGAAACTCCCCGCGACGGGATTTTTCTTATGAACTTCAGAGTAAGTGCGAGGCCACTTCAATTTGGGATGATTCTCGATGGCCATCAAAATTTCGGCTGGAGGTGCGACCAGCGAGACGTAATTTTCAAATCGAGGGCCCACTCTTCTTTCCACTAATCCTTCCTTTTCGGCTAAGATAGGTCTTTGCATCTTCTCTTCATTCCTTTCTTTCCTTTTGTCCACCCCTTTATCGACAGCCTTGCCCTGCTCGGCCTCCTCCGCGTTCATATATCGCTCCGCCTTTCTTAATAAGTCGTTAAATGACAGAGGGGGCTTTTTGGATATGGAGGTAAAGAAATCTCCCAGTCTTAGTCCCTGGGCTAGGGCGTTGATTAATACCTCCTCCGAAGTTATTGGCACTTCTAACGTCGCTGTTATGAAACGCTTGACGAAGCTTCGTAGGTGTTCTCCCTCCCGCTGTTTGACCGCGAAGAGGGTCAAAGTACTTCTCTTCTGTTTTTTGGAGCTCGCAAAATGATCAAGGAAAACAGAGGCGAGTTGATCAAAACTGTCTATTGTCGAAGGTCGCAGCTGGCTAAACCACGCTTGAGCCGGTCCCGCCAGAGTCGTAGTGAACACTCTGCATTTTACCCCTTCCGAAAAACGATGCAGGTCCGAAGTGTTGTTAAACCTACACAGGTGCTCATTTGGGTCTGTGGTTCCCAGATACTCGTACATGACTGGTCGAAAAGATCCCGGGAGTTCGTCGTCTAGTATTCGTGCTGTGAACGGACTCCTCTTAGTATGCCCCTGTTCTCTCTGCTCCATTACCATGGGGGTTGGGTTGAGCAACTCTCGCTCCATAGGCGGCTCCTCTTCTGCTCTGTCTGTGTACCTCAAGCGTCTTTTCGTAGGTGGCAATCCCTCCTGCTCTCTTCTTTCACTCGGCGACCCACCTTGAACCGCGGCCGCAAGGAGGGCCTGGAGTGATTCCATGGTTAGGGTTACCGTGGGGCCAGCCGTCGCTGAGTCCGGAGTATGTAGGACTTCTACTTGCTGGACGGGAGTACCTCCTATGTAAGCTTTTTGAACATCCGGACCAAGTACTGGGCTGACTTCTGCTTCTGCTGGATCAGACTGACTAGCCCTCTCGACTGGAGTATCCATCTTCTTTCTTGTTTTTGTTTATATTTTTATTTTGAAATAGGGAAGGAAAAGATGATTTTGGAAAGGCTTTTGGCTGATTTTGTTTAAACGCTTCCCACAGACGGCGCCATTTGATTTGTCCAAATATGTTGATGGGTCCTTCACACCAGAATATGCTGAGGGCTCTCCTGGATTCTATAAACACACAGAATAAAAAGAAAACCGGGCGGAGGCCGGGGTTAGCACTCCGACGGTCAAATCAGTATATTGTTGATTTTTAAAGATATTGAAGAACAAAACTGTATATTTCTCTTTTTGTTGTATATATCAGGGATGATCCTCAGATGAATTAATCTCTTACTATTTATAGGAAAAGCTTCTCAGAGCGGATTCGAAATACGGATTTCACTTCTATTTTAGTTGTCATCTCCAACATTACCTGTCTTCTCGATGAACAGTACTATGAACAGTGTTGTGGGCTGCTTATTCCCTAGGCTGCATATTCTCTGACATCTTTGACATTAGAGAGAGGCATTAAATACAGGTTGATTGGCCCTCGCCTTCCCGCGACTGGAGCGACCTACCTCTCGCTCATGTGCTCTCCTCTCAGCTAGGTACCCTAGATCATTGATTTACCAGATCACCTAGCCTGTATATTCTCTCTGCTATTCCTGACATTTGAGAGGACGTGTAATAAATGTGAGTCGGCGTCATTGATCTCTTCATAAACCATATCTACTCTCTCGATGATTTCCCTCTCGCCGGGGAGCTCCTCATTTCCTCTCGTCAGCAAAAAGGGTTCCCGCGAGATCTCGATCATTGGGCCCTTACTGGGCTTTCCTTTAATGGGCCAGAATTTCTACCGGATCAGAATTAGATGAGATTGAGAAGATAATTTATAGAAGTATTTGATTCTTGAAAAAAATTTCTTCTCCATTTTCAATTACGCAATACTCAATTTATTGAACTTACAACTAATAGCAATATATAAACTACCCCACTAAACTTTAACTTTATTTTTAATTTATTGGAAGAATTAATTGGGGCAACTAAGATATTTTGGGTTGATTGGGTTTATAGTAAATAATAATTTAAAAAATAAATTTATCAAGAAGTCAAATTTGAATACGGAGATTTTATCAAATAGCCCATATATATATATATACTAGAAAAAAGCACGTTCCTCGCACGAGTTTAATTATTTTTTTAATATTAATTATGTATGCGATTTAAGATAAAATGTTGTATCGAAACAAAAAAAATGTTGATTATTTGTTTCTAACATGTAACTCAGTTTATTTGTCTGTGCATGTTGAAGTACAATGTGACTTGAAAGAACATTGTATATTTATACAAGAAGTGTGTATTATTTAATTGCAATATTTAACAGCAAAATTAATTTTATAATGTTTAATTAAACCAACATGATTTTATAATTTTTTGCTATGTTATTTTTCAAAAGCACACAACATCTCCTTTGTTAACCCGTTAAATCTACATAAATTACATAATTTATTGCTCCTCTCTTTTCCAACATGTCTTCTTACATACATGTTCTCTTAGATATCCAATTTCTTTTCAACACAAATTTAATCGTAACAATACAAAAATTATAACATTAAACGTAATCCATATCTTAATTTTGTTCAAATTCCCAAAAAAAATTGTTATGACAAATATTTAATATTAAATAGTAATTAACACAAACATAAAAAATGGTGATTGGTTATTCAAACGTACATATAATGATGGTGGTAATTTCAGGCATTTAACAATTTCTTGATTTTGTTGCATTACTATTGTCTTGTTATGGGATACAATAAATGCGTATAAGGTAGAACAAGACTGCAATTAGGTAAATTGATAAAATTTTGTTGCTTTACCACATGATTATGTAAGAATCTATAAAAAAAGAGAAATTTAATAGTTTATGGGGCAAAATACGTATTGAAAAAAGGAAAAAAAAAAAATATCCTTCATGCAACTATATAACATACATTAAAAATTAAACACATTTCTTTATGTCAAAAAAAAAAATGTAGACTAATTTTTATAGTACAAACATTGGGGTATAAAATGGAGCGCATACAACAAGTAGTGAGAATACTTAAATCCCTGCTCAAAGAATATATAAATGGAATAGAATTGACGTAGTTACTTCCTTTTGTCCTTGTATTGTCGTGTTAATAAATGCAGGAAATGTAAAAACATTGTTAGTTTTTAAAAAAAATCGGGTTTCAATGTTGTTTGGGGCAAAAAATTGTACAACGACTATTGATGATACATTTGTTACTTACTTCGTTGATTAAAAATATATAAACTGAAAAGAATTCATATTGCAATGATTTACTTCAATCTTTGTTGGGTAAAGTACTACTTCCCTGAGGCAAGGTATAAAATCAAGAATACCCCTCTCTTTTGTTTAACGATCTGCCACCCTCCATTTAACGATTGCCAAAAATCCTAACAGATATTGCGCATTGTCCAAATTATCCTTTATGTTAAACAATTACAAAAAAAAAAAAAAATGAAAACTTCATATATCTTATTTACCCATTCTGTCGAGAAACCCATGTTAATAGCAAGAGTACTGAGTGATAATCATCTGGGTAGTGTTGAGTTGATAATATTAAACCAAGGAATATAATACTCGTCTTCTCCTTCAACCTCAAAACCCACCCCTCCTGGGCCGTCGGCGGCGGAATTAAATTACAAATATATTTTGTAACATGGAAATAAATTATAATTGAACTTGTTAGAATCCGAGAGGATTCTAATTTTGGTTTTTCAGCACGTGTGTGAAAAACGTGTGTCTAAAGCTAGGGAAGTTTCCTTAATGCTTTAAACTCTTATTTTGTCATTAATTTATTTAATTGCATAAGTGATGTGTTAAGAAGGAATTTCCTTGACAAAGACTTTCCTTGTTACACAATTCTTATTCCCTTACGTAAAGATTGAATATTAACCTAATGGGCTTTAATCTTTTGTAGGGCTCTTTTATTCAACATAGAATATATAGCAGCACAACACGGCGTTTCACTGTGCGTTTTTTTTGGAGAGAAGCCGACCTCTCTCTTATTGATTGCTGTTGCACGCCTTTTGTTGGAGAAGAAAAATTATATTTTTCTGCTCTTATTTTTGCTGCTCCCGGAGCGTCTTTTTCATCGAGAGAAGATTTCAGAGAAATTTTTTATTGCTCCATCGTGATACGTGATTTTCATAGAAAATATACCGGCTTCAAGGCTTTGTGGTGAAGACACCAAGATTCAAAGAGTATCACAAGTTTGCTTCTTCTATACAAAAAGAAGATCGGTTCTTCGGGAGAGGGGCTTAAACAGATCTCGGGAGGAGATCGATCCGCCAACTGAGGGATTCAGCGTTGAAGGGAGTTCAACCGTGCGGAGCAAGGGACGTGCTGCAAATTGAAGATTTGTAATTCAGCGTAGTATACAAGAACGGCGTCAACAAAGAGGGAGTCTTTGTATTTTGATTAAGTCCTATTATTGTATTCGTAAAACTAAAAATTAGTAAATTTTATTTGCAGGTCCCCGTGGATGTAGGGTACGATTGTATCCGAACCACATTAAAATTTGTGTCTCGTTTATTTCTGTTTTTACGAACTAGTTCACGAACTGTTGCAACACTTCACGCAACAGTAACGAAAAACTGAATCTGACACAAATAATTTATATCTGCACGAAATAAAGTCTAACAATTGGCATCAAGAGCCTGTCACTAGATACACTTAGTGAGATTTTGGGATTTAATTTTTTTTAATTTGTTTTGTGCAGATATGCTTCATCGTGAAGGAGCGTATACAGTACGACCACCTCTCTTGGATGGATCAAATTACTCTTACTGGAAATCGAAGATGAAGATGTTCATCAAGTCCGTTGATGAACGAGCTTGGCGTGCTATCGTGACTGGTTGGACCCCGCCCATGGCTAAAGGAACGGATGGTATGCAAACGGTAAAACCAGAAGAAGCATGGACTAATGAAGAGATATTACTTGCCAATTACAACTCAAGGGCGATAAACTCAATTTTCAGTGGCGTTGGTGACAATCAGTTCAAACTGATAGCATCGTGTGAATCAGCAAAAAAGGCATGGGAGATCCTACAAGTGACGTATGAAGGCACATCAACTGTTAAAACATCTAAGCTGCAGATGCTAGCCACGAGATTTGAGAGTCTTCATATGGAGGAGGACGAGACGATTGCTGATTTCCACGCTAAGCTGTGTGATATTTCAAATGAATCGTATGCACTAGGTGAACAATACTCGGAAACAAAGTTGGTAAGAAAGGCACTACGTTCATTACCAGAAAGATTCGCTTACAGAGTTGCAACAATCGAAGAAGTGAGAGATATCAATACGCTAAAGCTAGATGAACTCATGGGTAAACTGCAAACCCAAGAAATGAATTTTAGAGCAAATATTCGAGAAAAGAAAAAGGTGAAGAATGTGGCATTCCAAGCTGAAGCTTCCCATGGCATCTCACAAGGCCAAACATTTCATGAGTGTGACATTGATGTTGAAGAATCCTTAGCAATTATGTCAAATAACCTCGAAAGCCTGCGTCAAAAAATTGAAAATAGAGGAAGTTCCTCTCAATCAGGTAAGTATGTTAACCCTAAATTTTTTTCTAATAATGGTTATTCTGATGATGCAAAGTCTAGGAGAATGCAATGTCGAGAGTGTGGGGGTTTTGGACATATTCAGGCCGAGTGTGCGAACACTTTGAAGAAAAAGAGGATGTCACTCACCACTGTTTGGAGTGATAAAGAGGACAGTGATGAGGATGAGAAGAACAAAGAAGATCACACCACAAACTTTATGGCATTCAGTGGTACTACTCAGATAAGCAAGTGCAAAGAGACTGTCGCTGAAACTGTTGCAACAGTCTGTCCGACAGATTTCAGGTATGATGAATTATCTTTAAATAAGGACAATAGTCTGACTTCATCATTTAATTTTGCAGGTGAATCTGAGAGCAGTAGTGATGATGAAGAGCCAACCCTCGAAGAGGTGAAAGATGTATATGAAAAAATGTACCGGAAGTGGCTTGAAGTATCTGAGGTAAATAAGCGCCTTGAAAATGATAAGCATGTTCTCATAGAGGAAAATAAAGTGTTGAAGGTAAGAATTTTACTCTTGAACAAAATGTTATTTCTTCTAGTAGAGAAATAGATAGCTTGCAGGCTAAATTTGCTCAAACACAAGATGTTATTTCTAAGTTTAATACTGGTAGAGTAACTTTGAATGAAATTTTGAACAAAAATCAGCCGAACTACTGTCGTATAGGTATAGGGGGTAACCAGCTATCTACTGGTGCATCGAAACAGAAAGAAAATCCTAAAAGAAAAATCAATTTTGTTAAGCAATCCACTGTTTCACAGACTGTTGCGACAGTTGCACCAACACAGCCATGTCAAAGAAAAGTTTTTGTTCCTACCTGTCATTTTTGTGCTGTTCCTGGTCATATACAACCCAGGTGTTTTAAGTACTTGAAAATGGTTAAAAGAATAATGGCCCGCTCACCACTTTCCGCTAAAATTGATCACACTTTTGTGTCGTCTCAAAAACCCAAGATAAAGGTTGATTTAGTGAATAAAACTCAACAAAAAATCTGGGTAAAGAAGTCTGATCTTAATTGTTTATCTGCCAAAACTTCTTTAAACTCATGTGATGATAGTACTAACTGTTCCAACAGTTCTGGTGACAAAGCTAGTTTGGGGAATAAAAAACTTGGTAATCTGAATTGTGATAATCTGTATGCGAAAAATAAGTTTATGAATCCAATTCAACATTCGAGAACTAAGCTTACTGATATTTGTCATTGTTTCATAAGGGGCTTGGTTGAAAAGGGGGTTGTCTCAATTGATTATGCTGCAACGGAGAATGAATTAACTGATGCTTTTGCAAAAACCCTTGATGCACAGAGATTTGATTCCTTGCAAAAATCGCTGGGAATTTATGTTGTTTAATCTGATGCAGTTGCATGAACTGTTGCAACAGTCTGTGTGTCCAGACTTGCAACTTTTAGTGGTAGGACACTTCATATGTTTTTGCATCTCATATATGACCTGCATTAAGCATATTGCATATGATTGAGACTAATGTGAGTTTGATACTTCGTGTACTTCTAAATTTTGTGGGGGTAGAACTTCACCAATTCCCAAAATGAGTACTTAAAAGGCTCCAACTTATTTATTTCTCTCAATAGTCTTGTCATGGTTGGATGTTTTTATTGGGAAAAGCTGCCTCTTTTAATGAGTGAAAGCTACTCTTGAACTACTGTTACTAATATATATATCTACAACCATTTGGTCAGTGAATAGTTCGAAGCCTTTTTGAGTCGAGCCAATAAATCACGTGGCCGAAAGCTCGCTACAAGGCTCAATTAGAAAGCCCAGTGGACTACACATTGCACGGCCAATATAAATTATATATATGGTCAGTGAATAGTTCGAAGCCTAGTTGAGTCGAGCCAGTAAACCACTTGACCGAACACTTACTACAAAGCTCAATTAGAAAGCCCAGGGGACTACACATTGCACGACCAGCATAATCTCGTTCCTTTTTAATTGCTCTGTTTTTCATGGGAAAAAGCTACCATTAGACGTGTGTGTACGCTACCTAATAAGAGCATCTTTGTGTTTGACTTGGGATTATTAAGTTTATTGGTTGCATTGGCAGTCGGATTTTTGGGGATTGCGTTTATCGTAAATGTGAAGATAAATCCCATATGTTTTGTTTGTCCATGCAGTATCCTATTCACATATGTCTCTTCACTCATGTTTATTTCTCATGTTTATTTCTTGTCTTGCATTAGGCATTATTTAAAAAAAAAAAAAAAGGGAGAGAGAGAGAGACGGGATTTTTGTTTATGTGCCGGTTAAATTTGTTTTTCTTGTTGCAACCGGATCGATTGGGCTTACTCCTCACACTTCCTCGTTTCGTATGAAGTTTGGCAAAGTCTGTAGTCCTTGTTATTTAATGTTGGATTTGATATCACTATCCTTTGATTTTCGCATTGCAATTATCGTGTGGTATTGAGTTGTGAGTTTGTGACTTTGTGTGCATGTTATGTATGATGATTCTTCTCACTTACTTTCAAGATTCTCTCTTCGTTTGATCTTTTTGTTCAGTGTTTGAACAGCTTGCTCGAATCATCAAGATCATTAGTCCATGTTGCGTTATCTATGCATGGTGATTGCCCAGAAAGGGGGAGAAAAGAACAGTAACGATGGCATGAACACAGGGGGAGTTCCGACAACTGTTGCTACAGTGCATCAGACAGTTGCTGGGCAGAAATATAGGACAAATAATAAGCATTGTGCAGAGAAGTTGTTTCTGCTACTGCATATCCTTTTATCTCGTGCTTATCCGAACGAATTATCTGCTTTTATTTTGGAACTATGGTTTATTTACGGTTTACACTATCTGCTGAACTGCTTGATAAACTATTGCAACAGTTTATATGTGCAGATGTTATTCTGAATTTGCTAACCCTTGTTCATGCAGGTATCATATATTTAGGGGGAGTAAATATTCTGACCAATCAATGCCAAAGGGGGAGAGTGTTAGAATGTCGGTGGGATTCTAAGTCCACAACACCAAGTGGAATTCTATGGAGATATTTATTGTCATTAATTGGTTTAGGTCTTCACAAGAATATAAAAGGAGGAGTTATAATGCCGACGTTATAATACCGGCGTTATTTGCTGAGTCTTTTATCACGTGGGTGATTTACCACGTCGCCCTCCAAGTCTACAAAGCCAAGTAAGCAAAGGGGAATAATGAAGTCATTTACAAGGGGAGCTGCCTAAGGATCATTCACAGTGGAAGATACACATGCAGGGGGAGCTGACTCCGTTGTGAACCACCTACCGAAGCCACTACTGTGGGAACAGTTATTGAAACTGTGGCACTTTCTATTGCAGCAGTTGATGCAACTCTCGTTGTTGGCTGTTCCTTTAATGCTGAGGATGATCCTTAGTTTTATTGTTTCCGTCTATCATCTAATTGATTTATTTTCAGGTATTTGACTAAGGGGGAGGACTTGATTATAATAAATAGATGACAAAGGGGGAGATTGTTAGAATCCGAGAGGATCTAATTTTGGTTTTTCAGCACGTGTGTGAAAAACGTGTGTCTAAAGCTAGGGAAGTTTCCTTAATGCTTTAAACTCTTATTTTGTCATTAATTTATTTAATTGCATAAGTGATGTGTTAAGAAGGAATTTCCTTGACAAAGACTTTCCTTGTTACACAATTCTTATTCCCTTACGTAAAGATTGAATATTAACCTAATGGGCTTTAATCTTTTGTAGGGCTCTTTTATTCAACATAGAATATATAGCAGCACAACACGGCGTTTCACTGTGCGTTTTTTTTGGAGAGAAGCCGACCTCTCTCTTATTGATTGCTGTTGCACGCCTTTTGTTGGAGAAGAAAAATTATATTTTTCTGCTCTTATTTTTGCTGCTCCCGGAGCGTCTTTTTCATCGAGAGAAGATTTCAGAGAAATTTTTTATTGCTCCATCGTGATACGTGATTTTCATAGAAAATATACCGTCTTCAAGGCTTTGTGGTGAAGACACCAAGATTCAAAGAGTATCACAAGTTTGCTTCTTCTGTACAAAAAGAAGATCGGTTCTTCGGGAGAGGGGCTTAAACAGATCTCGGGAGGAGATCGATCCGCCAACTGAGGGATTCAGCGTTGAAGGGAGTTCAACCGTGCGGAGCAAGGGACGTGCTGCAAATTGAAGATTTGTAATTCAGCGTAGTATACAAGAACGGCGTCAACAAAGAGGGAGTCTTTGTATTTTGATTAAGTCCTATTATTGTATTCGTAAAACTAAAAATTAGTAAATTTTATTTGCAGGTCCCCGTGGATGTAGGGTACGATTGTATCCGAACCACATTAAAATTTGTGTCTCGTTTATTTCTGTTTTTACGAACTGCTTCACGAACTGTTGCAACACTTCACGCAACAGTAACGAAAAACTGAATCTGACACAAATAATTTATATCTGCACGAAATAAAGTCTAACAGAACTCCTTTGAAATTTTAAATGTTACCCACTTCTTCCTGGGGGTATTTTTATCTTAAAAATGAACTATTTTATTGGGACCCCTATGCAGGGGTAAAATGGGGATATACTAAGAAATATTCCACGAAATCTAAAAGCTTTTGTTTAATTTGATACCGTAAAGTTGGACGTGTACGATGGCTACAAAGTACACGCGTGGATGCAATTAGACGAAAAAAGAGATTTTTTTTTTTTTTTGTAATTATACCTTACCTCAAGGGTGGTTGTCATTTACTCATCTTTCTTTTAGCCTGTCAAAAAATGCAAAACAATTGTACTTTCTGGTCAAATAGAGGAAATATTAAACAAAACCAAAGAAATATAATAGAAAGAGAAAATGCAGATAACTTCTCATTATCCTATAAAGAGAAACAAAAAATCGTATTATGAATTAGGGAGAGCATGGTATAATGATTGAATGCATTAGTTGAAATATTAATAATACTAAAATATCAATAACATTTTTACTTAATTAATCATAAATAGAATATAGTGTAACTTATTAATTGACGAAACGAATCCATTTTCATCTGTTAGTGTTCTTATTTCTCCGCCGCCGCCAACTCTCCTGCTTCCCGTATCTCTATTTTTCCTATCACACAGAGTCGCGAACTCGGCCTTCATCGCCGCCAAAAATCATTGTCTCCGCCTTGGAGTGGGCGTTGAATAAACGACATCAGAAAATTTGTTCGATTTACGTAAGCGTCGATTGGTGGAAGATTGGTTGGAGCGGGGCCTTTTGTTCTTGAAGAGAGTACGCAGGTTGCCAATGTGAGGGATGATGAGTTCTTGAAAATGAATTAGGTTAGTTAAGAAGGGCTCCGATGAGATTTTTGGATATGGAAATTAGGGGAGCTGTACAAGGTTAAAATTAAATTTTGTAGCTGATTTGAATAATTATAGTTGATTTTGATAATTTTGTAGTTGGTTTCTGTAAATATGTAGTTGATATTCGATTATTATGTAGTTGATTTCAATATTTTTATAGTTGTTTTTTTTTTATAATTTATAGTTGATTTCAATTTTTGTATTGATTTGGATATTCTTTGTACTTGATTTCGATAATTTGTGGTTGATTTCAATTTTGGTAAATTTGTGGTTAAAACTCACAATTCTTTAGTTGTTTATGGTGATTTTATAGTTGGGTTTGAAGAAAAAGTAAAATAAAAATCGAACAAAAATAGTTGTTTTCAGAAATTTATAGATGATTTTGGGAAAAAATAGTTGATTTCGAAAATATTATAGTTGCTTGCGGAAATATTTTAGTTGATTCTAGGGAAAAATAGTTGATTTGGAAAATTTTGAAGTTGATAAAAAAATATTAAAAAAAAATATTTCAAAAAAATAATATTTTTTTTAAGATAAATAATAATTTTTAAATAAATAAACGAAATTTCGAATTAAGAAAAAAAATAAAAGAAAAAAATATCAATTAATTGGTAATGGGTAGTGAATAGTGAAAGGGTAAATTTGGAATAAAAAAAATAACTGGATCTACTATTAATAAGGAAAATGTGGGTGGATCCACCCTCATTAAAAAATGCTAGAGGGGGTTCTCACTAATAGTCCCATCTTTATATATAAAAGAAAAGTTTGCCCCGAAACCCTAAAAGCAATTTTTTTATAAAATATTTTTGTGAAATATTTATTTCCTTTATTTTCTCATTTTTTATAGCACATTCAAAATTATTTTTTTCTTCTTTTTTTATAGAACACTTTTCGGTTTTTTTTTAATTGTTGTCTTTTTTCTTTTCTTCTTTTTTTTTTTCATTTTTTCCCTTCCCCAACACGGTCAATTTTTTTTCACATTTTTTATTTTTAAATATTTTTTTTCTTCTTCTTTTTTTTTTTTCTCTTCGAGCACTAAATTTTCTCGCCTTTTTTATATGACACTTTTTTTTTAATTATTGTGTTTTTAATTTTTTTTTCTTCTTTTTTTCCCATTCCCCACTGAACAAGATCAACTTTGATTTTATTTTTTTTCACGTTTTTTTTTTTTCTTTTTAACTATTTTCTTTTTTCCTTCTTCTTTTTTTCCTTTCCAGTATTAAATTTTCTCTCATTTTTTATAGCACATGTATGTGTATTAAATTAAATTGTTAAAATATATATATAGATTATGATTGTAGTTAGTGGAATTTGTTTTACATTTTCGGTGTTCCCGTCTTTTGTTGTACATGTCATATATGTTTACTAATTTCTAATTTTTCTTATCTTATATTTTTTCTCAATATCCGCCTGTGCAACGCACGAGACAAAGTAATATATATATATATATATATATATATATATATATATATATATATATATATATATATATATATATATATATATATATATATGCATGAGCTCCCAAAAATAAAAAGCAATTTTGGTTGTTTAAGCCTGTACGACTTCTGAACCATCGTTTTTTTGGGAAAATGAAGGATAACCCTCTTATTAGGTAAAATAATATAGTATGAGCTCAATTTATAATTGACCCTTTGTAAACAAACTCATATGAATCTTGCAATATATTTTTTGAATTGTGTGACCCCCTAAGCTTATGTTAGTGCCCATTATGCCCTTTTTTGTCCATATTTTTCTCTTGTTTTCTCTCTTAGTCTCCTTATTTCTATCATATCCGTGATTTTATATACGCTATTCATTTATTTCTCTTCATTTGTTTCCTCACTTTTAACATGTTTTTCTTTTATTCTTCTCCCCCCTCTCTCTCTCTCTTCCCCCGTTTCCTCTCTTCTGGTCTGTTTTTCTTTTATTCCTTTTCTCCCTCTCTCCTCTATCCTCTCGCTCTTCTCTCTCTTCCCCCATTTCCTCTCTTCTGGTCTGTTTCTGTTTCGTTTTTTTTTCTCTTTATTTTTTTCTGTTTCTTCTCACTACTTTACCTTTTCTTTTACATCTCATTTTTGGGTCGTTGAAATAAATCTATTTTCTACTCTATGAAATTCATGTTTTCACCAGAGATGAGATTTTTATCGTCAGTATTCAATTTTATAACACCATAGTATCTTATATTGAAAACTAATATAGTGAATCAACGAAAAATTATAGTTCATTACCAATTTGTTTTTATAGTTGACATCGGAACAATATAATTATATATAGTTGACTATCTAATTTTTGTAGTTGACTATGGCAGCAATATAGTTAACTACCCATTTTCTAAAGTTGACTACCATTTTTTATAGTTGACATCGTAAAAATTATAGTTGACTATTGGGGTGTAGATGACTACAATATAGTGAACTACTCGGTTTTTATAGTTGTCTATGGTGTAGATGACTACAATATTGTATGCTTTTCACCACAACAATGTTCTCTTCTTTGTTGTGGACTCTGATAAAACAAATTTCATAGGAAACAAATATTACGAGTCAAAAAATAGTGTGACCATGGAATTGTAGATCTAAAAAACAAGCTTGTTTACAAACTCAATTTATGAGTAATCAACCATGAAAGAATTCCGAACAATCGCATATGGTCGTTGCATTTTTTTTATTTCGGCGTCACTGAAATTAGGGAAAATTTCAATGATTCATGTATGAAAAATAATATAATTAATCAAACAACTATTACATCTGCAACAAATCTAAGTGAAATCGATTGTTGATTTCAGGCTTACCGTTGCATAGGGTTTCTGTAGGAGACTTCAATTTGCCCTTCGAAGTCGCTGAGGCCTGAGAAGGGTGAAAAACATAAATCATGTAGTAAAACTACATAAATTAGGTTAATAAACGTGTAAGGGAGCCATAAATGTATAGGAAACTACCTGTCCTCAGTTTGCTAGCTTTCACCATTGTTGTCAGCCTATATTTCTCTGCAATTCGCACAAATGTCAGTTTTTTTTTTAGTGAAAAAATGTAGCAAATACTAGGGTATTGTTAGAACCGGGAAAGGATCGTATATATTTTGCAGATTTTTTTTGTGATTTTCTTGGAAGAAATATAGTAGACTAGCGGAAATTTAGGAATATATTACATTGAAGAAATGGTTGAAGATTTGCTGATTTGGGGGAAAACGATGAGGGGTCATTGCTATTAGAAAATATGGGGTAGTTTAGTAATTGGTAAATCTGAGGGGGTTTGACCCATGTAAAATAATGATAGGTGGTTAGTTATAATATATTTTGTAATGGGTAGGTTATGCCTCATAAACCCCCTTTTTTTTTAATAATTTTAAAGAATCCTAATTCAATAAAATTGCTACTTTCCAATTTAATTACAAAAGTGAATCTCAGATTCGTTTCTTCATTTTTCGTCAATTTTTTTTCATTTCTTCTATTTATAAGGATTTATAAATCCTTTTTTTTTAAGAAAACGTAAAGATTTTATTTAGGCAGAAGTCAGACCATGCGGAAGGGAAAAACCTTCTCTACAAACCGAACCAAGTTTAGTGGCAATGTCATGTGCCAATTGGTTCCCACTTCGCTTGATAAACTGAAAATTACAACGAACAAAATTCTTAGCAATCGATAAAACTTCTTCAAGGAAAGCACCAAACGACGACAAAAGAGGATCACTGGAGTTTAACGCTTCAATAACCTGTAGACAATCGCCCTCCAATATGATCGAGGTCCACCCTTGAGTTTTAGCAATGTTGATGGCTTTAAGGGCCGCATGCGCCTCACAATCAACCGCTCTAGGATGTCCTGGATATCGACGAACCGCCCACCAACGACACTCCCCTTCTCTATCGCGCGCAACCATTGAAACTGAGTAAAAGCTCTCTCCTTGAGGAACCGCCGCATCAAAGTTAATCTCAATAAAACCGTCCGGAGGAGGATTCCATTGAGTTTGAAAATTTCTGCCTGTAGCCGGCAATCTTGGGATTTGGGCCTGTTGAAATTCGTAGAGATACAAATTGCACCAAGTAACTAGCTCTTCCGTTTTAAGACAATCTTCGTCATGGATCTCCCTGTTTCGTATCTCCCACGCCTTCCAGCATATGATCACGGCCAATAGAAATAGCTCATCGCTCAGCTTATTGCGCAAATGTTCCAGCCATTTCCACATTGAGATGCCTGGATCGAATGTCAAAAGGAGAAATGGGGGTGCTCGCCAGATAGCACCCATTCCGCTGCAAATTTGGAACACGTGCATGGTTGACTCCCTGGGAGCGCCGCACCTAAAGCAAATTGGGGCTGGTGCTATTTTCCGTCTAAATAATTCTGCATTCGTGGGTAAAATTCCAGAGCACGCCCGCCACAAAAAGTGGCGAATCTTCGGTGGAATGGACTGTCCCCATATATGTTTCCAGTAATGTTTCGTCTAGCCGCTACTCGATCCACTAACATCTCCACGATTCCGACCAACAGTCAAGTCTTGTGCTATGATATTGTGATAGCATGACCGGACCGTAAAGAAAATAGAATGAGTATAATGCCAAATCCACCTGTCTCGTACCGAACTGCTACCAATTGGGGTTCTCAAAACTCTCTCCTGATCCACTGGCCAGAAAACCTCCTCAACTAATCCCATCTTCCACGATTGTGAGGCCGAGTCGATAAGATCCGCTACAGTATTAGGATAGCTCGTCGAGAACGGTCTCTTCGTCAAAACTTTAAAGTTACCATCATCACCGAGCCACGTGTCCCCCCATATGGCCGTATCTTTACCATCTCCAATTCTTCGCCGGAGCCCGGAGATGAGGTGAGGGCGTGATTTGAGGAGACTTCTCCACGTGGCAGATGGTCGTGTGCCAGTTGTAGCCCGAAAAATATCGCTATTCGAAAAATAGCGGGCCTTGATGATCTTTGCAAGAAGTGTGTCTGGCTGGGTAAGAATCCGCCAAAGTTGTTTTGCTAAGAGAGCATAGTTGAAGCTCCTCAAATCCCGAAAGCCCATTCCCCCACTTGATTTAGGAATGAGAGACCAATCTAATTAAAAATATATTTAGAAGTCTTTCTTAGATTCCTAATATCTCTCAAATTGTAACTCCAAAAATTATAACAATTATATTTTCGTGGCGATCATAATTTTCTCGTCAATTCAAGTACCATATTGCATATCTTGAATTTCCATTTCCGGAAACCTCTATTTCAGCAGTGCTAAATTAGGAAAATTACCAATTTAGAAAGTTCACTTGAAATCTATAAAATTGCGTTCCTCTTTTTCTTCCAATTCATAATCAACTATTACGAATTTTAATTCAATCATATTGAATTCTATTTAGCTAAGATTAACAAATTAATCTTAGTTCACCTTATGAAAGAATCCTCTCCACAAGAAGTTTGACCCTCAATGGTTCAGGTGTAAACTTGTCGTGGGCCAACAATTATTTGTGACTTGAGTAACTCGTTATTCAATTACGGACTAGTCCCAAATGTCCAGATTTGGATTAAAACATATTTGATGAGACTCCCACTAGATTTGAAATTGTGCGAACGTTGGCCCTTCGAGTGGTTTTTGTGGAGACTTAATGACAGATCACAACACAGCTGGTAATATAATGAAGTTGTAGTGATGTATTAGGTCTAAGAACAAATGGTGTACAACTATAATCATGGAACCTCTACTCAATTAATGGGAACCACTTAGACATTCTAGGACGAGGGAGTTCAGTGAACGCATCGACTATGAGCACCCACTTATGTATACGAATGTCAATAAATTGTAGTTGATGAGACTTAACTCACATACACTAAGTGCTAGTCTCAAACGGGAAATGTCACGATCTTCATTATTGGCGTAACCCATCGACTAGGAACTTGTTTAATAGTTATCTTAAGTAAATGAATTATCTCATGATTCTCCTAAATTAATTCATAGTAATTAAACTATATCTATACATAATAAAATGGGACAATGGATATAACTTGCCCCAAACAGAATTCATTAATAACGAAAATAGATTGTTTACAAGTAAATATGGAAAGACCACAACCACAAGTTAGCTTGTTCGTTACCTACTCTAACAGTTTGATGTTCGCAGTAGTGGGAGGGGGCCAAGTATGCTAGTTGTCTTTGGTGGAGTTGACGTCGGTAGACGCGTGTTGGTTGTTAAATATTGTTCCACATGATAAACCCGATCGATTGCATCTTTCCGAACGAACTTCGGACGTTGAAGCTTGAAGTTTGTATTTGGAACAAGGTTTGGAGTTGTGCAAGTTGCATCTATGGTTGTCACTGCCTCAGAGGACTCATTCATGGTCGAGGGATCAACATCACCTTCGGGAACTGGAACTGGAGAGTGTTGTGTATTTTGTCGAAATTGGAATTGTGTCGGGTTAGAATTTCACTACCGTGAGCACAAAATTTCACATCTGATATGTTATGTGCCTCAATGGAATGTAGTGGCTCTGATACCATTGTTACGTGGTAATTTGAGCAAGAGGAATAAATTAAAGAATTAAGAAGAAATCGAGAAAATAGATAGAATGTGAAGAAATTGAGAAGATAATTAATAGAAGTATTTGATTCTTGTAAAAGCTTGTTCTCCATTTTCAATTACGCAATACTCAATTTATATATGTTACAACTAATAGCAATATATAAACTACCACACTAAACCACTACTAAAAACTTGCATAACGTGCACTTTCTTCACTAACCGAACCTATTCCTATGTAATGACTAATTAAAATTAAATCAACTACTAACTCACTAATCTAATTAACTTCTTACACTAACTAAAAATCATTAAATATAATGCACATATCACCCGCAAGCTTTTCCAGCACCTCTGGACAAACAAAGACGTAATTGAGCTCTTGCAGGGATTTCTTGACTACACCACCCAGCGATTTGGAGACCGCAATTTCTCCCAGCACTTATGGATCAGTTGAGATTATAGTTATCATGTTCGTGATGAGTTAACTCATTATAATAGCAATTCGAGGCCAATAGCTAGGCAGATTAGGAAATCGACAATTATTGCACTCGGATGAATTCTAAATGCTCAGAATCCACTACAAATCTTTACGATTTTCTTAAGTTCGTTTTCTGTTTTAATTTAATGTATTTATGGTGATATTATTTAATAATTAATTATTTTTAATTAACTGTACTTATATATATATATATATATATATATATATATATATATATATATATATATATATATATATATATGTGTGTGTGTGTGTGTGTGTGTATGTGTGTGAATTGAGGGTAAAAACGTCAAGAAAATACTCCAGACACAAAACTAATTAAAAATGAAAAAATTCAACTTGCCACATCATTAAATTCTAACGAATTGACAACGGATGTAGTACATTTTGTAGTTCAAGGGGGTGTTTGTGACAAAGTCCATAGTTCAGGGATGCAAACTGTACATAGAATAACTATTATTCCAATAATTTAATTACTTTTATTTGAGAAAGTATTGAATAATTTGCTTAAGAGATACGAACATATTTCGGTATTAGAGCTACTTTATGGTTATGGTTAAAGATTTAATATACTACAATTCATCCAAGGGTTTAAGTTATAGAAAACCAATTCAACGTGACGAGGTACATGTGGTTGAAGTTGTTGCTTTTGCATTCTTCCTTGCAGTTTGTTTCACATGAAATCGCTCAGTTTCGAGCGTTTCTACTATACCTAAGGGATCGACAGTTATTTTCTCGAGTACGACGCAGGTTTCCAAATGTAGCCAAGTAATTCAGCATCACTCACGTGACCATAATAACCAGAAAACTTTAAGGTGATGGTGGGGAATCTTTGTAAGATCTTTCACTTATCTATCTCTCCTCGGAAGTGTAGACCGGGGAAAGAAAAAATAAGAATGTAGAGCTGATAAATCCTAAGGTCTACTTCACACACCAAGTAAAAGAATGAAAACATGAAAAATGTTGGCCTAAACAAGAATACCATAGCTATTTAATGGCTTAATCCCGCTTTGCACTTTTGAAATGGAGTCTTTTGATAGCTTGCATTCTTTAAAAACAATAATAGCACTTTACACTCTCAAAACACAATAAATCATTCACAAACCACCCTTAATTATTGAATAATAATGGATAATTCATTTTTTATTGGTATTTTTTCCGTGGTGCAAAATAAAAAAATAAATTGTTATTTTCTTGAACCTCCAACCTAATTTTGAGGGCAAAAAAGTGCGAAAAAATAAAAATCACACCGGATAATTGAAAAAAATTATATATTCTTACAAAATAAAATCAAATAAACTTTTCTCACTAAATTATTCGATTGTTAGATCTTTTCGTCCTGTTGCTATCGTCCCGATTTCTTTCCAACTTGCAGCTGCTCGTCTTTTCGTTTGGCTAGTTCGATGGCTGTTTGTAAATCCTTGGGTCTGAATAACCGTGCGTCACCTGCTATTTGCTCTTGAAGCCCTGCCATAAACGCACCCATGAGCGCCTCTTCCGACCAACATGGTAGACAATTCATCTAACGCTCAAAATCCCCCAAGTGTCCTCGAAAAATTCCCTTTCTGCCTCAGCAGGCACATCGATTCGTTTGGGTCTTCGTAGTCACCGTGGCCAAAGCGCAGTAGAATAGCCTTCTCGAATTGCCCCCACGAGATCCGATGACCCCGTTTCACTAGTTCGAACCATTGCCACCACTGGTTGGCGTCTCCCTCCTGGTGATATGATGCAAGCATCACTTTCTTGAGGCCGTGCAGATCATTAGCCAGAAAGAATTGCTTCGCATGGCTGAGCCACAGTCGAGGCTCTTCACCGCTGAACTTCGGAAAATCCATCTTTACATGGGTACGCCGCCTTTCACGTTCGTCACGTCCTTATGCACGACTCCTAATCGAAGCATTAGATGCACGGCTGCCCTCACTTTCATTGCCAGACGAATCGCCTGATGATGGTGGAGACGGAGCATTCCTTCTCCCCCACGGATTTTGCCGTTCATGACCTGGTTCGAGAAACCGCTGCATCTTCTGCATCGACGCCTAGATCTCTCGTTCCGAGTTTTCCAGCCTATCAAATCTTTCTCTGTCCGTTGCCATGATCGTAGCGGAGCCTTTGGTGTTATCTCAACCTCGCTCTTGATACCAATTGGTAGCTCCTCAACACATTGTTTAAGACGGTCCAAAGAACTCACAAAGGCTTTTGGGAAAATTCTCAATATTTTTCCCGATAAATAAGCCTTTTCAATTGTCTCTTCATATTTTGTCTCCTTCACAATTACTGACGCATCTTCGTCTCCATTCTTTTGAACATCATGGAAATCTCCGAATATCCATCGTAGCTCTTCGCTCTCCTCCCTGGTTAATTTCTCGTCTTCGTCCCAAATTATCTCGGTTGAATCTGATAATTTCTCTTTCGCAGCACTAACGAAAATTTGAGCCTCTTCAAAACAATGATCGTCATCCTCTTCCTCTACCTCTTGCGGTAGGCTTGGCATTGGCGGCGGCGGTGGTGGCGATGGCACTTCGAAAAAATCATCGTCGTCATCTTCCTCTCCCTCCGGCGATAGGCTCAGCAGCGGCGGCGGTGGTGGCGGTGGCAGTGTTGCTGTTGGGCGGCGGTCCTTTCGGCTTTTATGTTGACGTTGACGCTGTCCTTGACTTTGTTCGAGCAATTTTTGGACACCAATCTGTATCTTCTCCACGGATTTTTCCAATCGCTCCAACCGTCTTTTTTCGGACGACATAATTTCGCAAAGTGTTGATGTAATCTCAACTTTGCTCCAGCGCAACTTTGATATAATCGCTGCCTTACTAACGACGAATCGTTGGTGTTATTGCAACTTCACTCTGATGCCAATTGATACAATCTCAAGTATCGACAATGTTTTCTACGCAAATTGCAAGAAAAGACTAAGAAAAGATTTTTATTATTCTGCATAAATAAATCTAAACCTATGTACTCCTATAAATACTAACCAAATAGAAACTTAATGCATCTAGGAAACCTAATTAAAAGAATAACTATTAACTAAACAATAAAAGACAAATACTAGGCTAAACAATACGTAAGTAAATAACTCAAAGCAATTGCAATTCTATCCTAACTCTATCTCTCCATGTGATTGGTCGTAAATGACCATCTCAACCAAAAGCTTAAGCTGTTAGTGAAATGTATCATTTAATATTAATATCTCCAATACTCCCCCTCAAATGCAGGCAAATTACATTTGAAGCCTTGCACTTGAAATATTTTTAAATGGGTGGCTGTTGAATTCGAACTCATGACCTTTCATTTGGTCTGGCTCTGATACCATGTTGAATGACCATCTCAACCAAAAGCTTAAGTTGTTAGTGAAATGTATCATTTAATATTAATATCTCCAATATATAGGAGAAATAGAGTTGGAGAAATAGTGTGGATCATTCGTTCTGCGTGTCCATTTTGAGGGGATGTGTGGGGACAGGAAAAACGATTTAGGATGCTGTGTTTAGTGAAGTAGTTTTGAAAATCCGCATTTTTTAATTCACGACCATTATCAGTTTGTAAGGCTTTGAGGGGATGTTGGAATTGAGTTTTGAGAAGAGTATGAAAATTGACAAAGGTTGTAAAAACGTCAGATTTATTTCGAAGAGGAAAAGTCCATAAATGATGGGTAAAATCATCAACTAACACAAGATAGTATTTGAAACCCGTAAGACTAGAGACAGGATAAGTCCATAAATCAACATGAATAATTTGAAATGGAGCAACAGTAGTAGATTTTTGAGAAAAAAATGGTAGACGAAAATGTTTGCCTAATTGACAGGCATTACAAAGAGACTCCCTAGGGTCTTTATTATGGGAAAGAAAAGTGCTAGAAAATAAACGGGACATGACATGTTTACCGGGATGGCCTAGACGCCGATGCCAAAGAGTGTGAGACGAAGGTGTTGCGACAGTGAGGAAAGCAGCGGGAGGTGAAGTGGGAGGAGGGACGCCAAATGCATATAGGTCACCGGAGCTATTGCACCTGAAAATCTGGACTCGACTCCGAAGATCCTTCATAGAAAAACCAAACGGGTCAAATTTAACCGAACATGAGTTGTCGCGGGTGAACTATCGAACAGAGATAAGGTGTTTGATGATATTGGGTGTGACATAGACATTTTTGAGGCGGAAATGAGTGGTGGGAAGAATTGTGTGGCCTATGTGGGTGATGGGGAGGGTGGAACCATTACCGACGACGACATGTTTAGGGAAATTACTGCTAGGATTAAAAATAAAATTGAAATTACCTGAGTGTGGTGCCATATGAGAGGTCGCCCCGCTGTCCATGAACCACTGTGACTCGGTAGGCTGTTGAAGTGTCACCGTATTCAAACGATTTGGTAGATCTACCACGTTGGCACTGTTGCATGAACTGTTGCAACTGTTGATGGAACTGTTAGAGCTGTGGCATGGCTGCTGGGGCGGATGAACCTGAGTAGGGACCGAGTGGCCGGTGTAGGGTTCAAGTGGTCCAGTAAAGTAGGCTTGAGTCGCTTTAGTGGATTGGTGGCCCAATGTATGTGGGGCGGGTCTTAGAATTGACGGAAACGACTGTTGTCGGTAAGGTGCGCGCCAGAGTTGAGAAGCGCTATGAGCACTATTGTAGCCGTAGTGCTGCATGGGGTGACGATTAGTGCCGCGACCTCTGCGACGGTTGGATCGGCCACCCCCGCGCTGATAGCGCGAAGAACCACCTCCGCGGGAACTGTTGCAGGAACTGTTGCAACTGTTGGATGGACAGTTTGCGTTAGAGGCGTAGAAAACAGCAGCGGTCTGCTCAGGTTCAACAAGTCTTGTTTCTTCCATCTGAAGAAGCGATCGAGTCTGTAGAAAAGTGGGAAGGGGATTCTGAAAGGAGATGAGATTGGCGACGATCCCGTAATTTTTGGGAAGGCCGTGTAGAGTTTGTAGGACGAGTTGTTTGTCGGAGATTGGATTTCTGACATCGGCCAAGCTGTCTGCCGTGGTTTTGATTATTTGGCAATAATCGTGAATGGAGAGAGTGCCTTTCTTGAGGGACTTGAATTTTTCTTCAAGTTGAATGGCCCGATAATCTTTATTATCGGTGAAGAGAGAAGAGATGGTGATCCATAGATCACTGGCGGTGGAGGTTTTGGAGAGAACCATGCTGGACAAATCATCGGAGATGGTGCCGTAGATCCAAGATTGGAGGAGATAATCGGCGCGTTGCCATTCATCGGCGGAAATTGAATCCGGTCGGGGTTTTCCATGGAGAAGATCGGAGAGGTAGAAACGACCGACGGTAATTGTGAAAAAGTGGCTCCACTTTTGATAGTTAGGATTTTTCAGATCTAGAATAACGGGGATAAGAGATTTGATATGGGAGATGGCATGAGCAAGGTGGAAAGGATTGAGAGGGGCGGTGGAGAGAGAAGGAGCGGCGCCGGCCATGGAGAAGGAGATGGACGACGGCTGAGAAGGGACAGGTGGTGGTGACGGCTAGGTTAACCTAGTGTCTGATACCATATAGGAGAAATAGAGTTGGAGAAAGAGAGAATTATGTCTCTCACGTATATTAATCATATATATAGTTACATGTAGGAAACCCTAACCTATTACACAAGGTAACTATATTAAATAATAATAATAATAATATATACGTAATATATAATATATATACGGTAATAGTATCAGGTCGATTCTTTTTGCAGAAGCTCAAGCTATCCTAGATGGGCTGATTATACGTCGGGAGTTGGGAGTCGAGGAAGTGATCTTAGAATCGGACTCAAAGCTTGCAGTGGATATGATATTTGCCAAGGCTACAGTTGCATGGGAGATTCATTACATTATATTTGTCATTCATCAGCTACTTAAAGACTCTTGGGTAGGTCACTGTGTTTATAGAGAGGCGAATGGTGTTGCTGATTAGTTAGCTAATCAGGCATATGAGCACAAGGAGTTGAAACGGTATTTAGCAGGTGAATTCCCTTGTCCGATTCAAACTTCCATAATCCGAGATTGTGTCGGAATGCCTCGTTTTCGTAAAGTTTCGAAGTTTAAATGAAGGTGGTGTTTAAGAGAGGTAGTTGCTGGGTAAGCGTGGTTTATTTGATTATCAACAAATTCATTAAAGAGTGGGATCCAAGTGTAAGCATTCTGGTTTTTTGCATTAGTACCCCAATTTGGGGACCTCTAGTTAATTTCCATAAATTAGTTAGTTATTGGGATGCTAGTTCTAGGTTTTTCTTTTTTCCCCCCTCTTTGGGCCGTTTTTGTAATTAGAAAAATAAGGGGAGTCTCTGATTTTTTATTGTCATTGTAGGGGGTACTCTTTTTCCTGGTGTAGGCCCACAAGGTTTTTAACGAGGCCCCAAACCTTTTTATGTAATGGAATAATAAAGTTTTTTTGGCAACAAAAAAAGAAGAAAAAAAATAAAAAAAAAATTAAGAAAACAAATTGTGGCGAACGAAGTCTTGGTCCTCGTCTTTCTCTATTTCTTCTTCTGAAAATATCGTCTCTCTCCCTCTCACTTTTTTTTTCCCTAAAAGCTGTCGTGTGCTTCTTTAAAAAAATATATTCCTCATTTAGTGACACTCTTTTCCAAATCTAGGGTGTCCTAGTCGAGTTGTGATCTTGTTTGACTCACAACCGGCCCGACAACATTCTTGTTGATATAGTTTGTTAGAATTTATTTCGTGCAAATATTAATTATTTGTGTCAGATTCAGTTTTTCATTACTGTTGCGTAAAGTGTTGTAATGTAAAACAGTTTGAAACAGTAGAAATAAACAAGACACACATTTAATGTGGTTCGGATACAATTGTACCGTACATCCACGAGGATCTGCAAAAAATGAATATTCACTATTTAAGTTTTACAAGCACAATATTAGGACTTACATAATAAATTAAAGATTATCTCTTAAGCTTAACGTCGTTTTTTGTGCAATGCTCAAAACTAGTAACTCCGATTATGCCAGTTTCCTCCCCGCTTGGTTGAACTCCCTTCAACGTCGAATCCCTTCTGTTAGCGGATCGATCTCATCCCGAGATCTGTTTAAACCCTTCTCCCGAAGAACCGATCTTCTTTTTGTATAGAAGAAGGAAACATGTGATTAATCCTTGAACCCTGGTATTTTCACGACAAACCCTTGAAATCGATATATTTTCTATGAAAACAATATTTCTCATGAAGTTGGAGAAAAATAAAAATGAGAAAAGAATTATTTTCTTGAAGCTTTCTCTGGATAAAAGGCATACACATTAACTTGTCTTTGCTTCTCTTTTATAAGCCTGATAAAAAATCCTACAAGAGTCCAACATCAAATACGTATCAGACGTATTTTAAACAGCTGATATGCTCTTACTTCTGATATGATGTTTTAAGAGCTGATAAGCTGTTACATCTTATTTTTAGGATTAATTTTAGAATGTTTGAATATGAGCTTATTTCCTATTTCTCCTCATTATAAGATCTTAAATAAAATGGGTCATTACAAATAAGCCCATCAATGGGTACTTATTCATAATGAGATCCAGACAAAAAACTCATTTACCAATAAGTCCACACATGGTCCAGATTTTTGTAAAGGACTAAAATAACCCCTCAGGGCCTTTTTGGTTCGTATGATGGGATTGATTAAAAAATGAGGATTATGCAATATTGTACTGTTCACCACTATTTAGTAAGAGAATATTCTTATTTGGTTTGAAGGATTGCTAATATTGGATAATTTATATTTTTGTTTGGTTTGAGTGATTGTGACTGATAATGAATGAATTTACAAAGTAACCCTTGGTCAAAATAAATGCACTTGACTTCCCATATATAAATAAAGAAAAAAATACAATTGGAAAATCCTTCTGATACGTATAATAAACACAAAAAAAAGGAAAAAAAAATCTGCAAAAAGAGACCCAAATCATCCATACGGTAAACCCAAGATTGAAAAGAGACCCAAAATTATGATCAACAATAGATTGAACAATTCCAGAGGACTTGTTGACGGTTTCGGTCGAGGTGACGGATCGCTTTTAAAAGTGAAAATTGAATCATTCCATACGTTTATCACTGTGGGCTGTGCAAACCTCTTGGACACCACTAAATATGTGGCGTCGTTTTGTTGCCTGCTCAAATCGAAGTGTAAGTTACATTTTTTGTGCCTTTTCGACAATCAATTATAATATCCGCGCATTTATTTTGGACGCTTTGTAAATCACAAACTACAATTCAATCAATTAAATATCACAACAAACAAACTTGCAATATAAAAACAAGATATTAACATATACATACAACTTTTGAATACTTCATTCCCTGAGAAACAACAACCTCAAAAATCAGTAGAACAAGTAGAGAAATCAAAAAATACTCATATTCTTGTGCTAGCTGATCTCTCATGTTTTTCTCTCTAAAAATTCTTTCTTTTGTGTTTCTTGTTCTCTTTAAAACATTTGACAAAATATTGCATGATCCTCTTTCCCCTTCCAAAGGAGGAATATTTATATATACGTTTTAATTACTTAATTAATATTATTGTGTTTTTTTTTTCTTTTAAGTCTGATTAGTTTTTTTTTTTCTAAACTGCAATATTTTCCAATTTAAATATCACAGCTACATAATCATACAATTTGTACAAACATAAGTCTTATTTCGGCAAAAACGTAAAACATACATGGGTATTAGTGAGATTCGGACATATGTGAGATGTTTGTAGTTGGTATTTAAGATCTAGGTTTTTACTTCACCCGATTTTCCCAACTTTAAACTCATAAATTGCGAAAATATATCATCACCGACACAAAGACCACATTAATGTAAAGATTGAAGATTTACCTGGTAATAATCGGCGATTGATTAGAAGATAGCTTTGGTAAGAACCCAACACCCAAATGTCGATGTTGCTGAAAATTTCCATCTACGTTGTGACTCCCACTCCCAAATCTTAAAGACGATTTCATGGAATCTCGGCCAGATTATAAGAATTGAATGTTTCGGTTCAATTGATTCCCAGAAATCTTGAACTCAAAAATCGCAGAACATTGCAATAAAAATGGGAATATGTAAATTAGAGTTATTCTTTTTTGCGTAATAAGAATGATGATATGTTTGGGTTATATATTTTATTTTCTTTTAATTAATGATTTAATTGAGGGCTATTTTGTATTTTCCCTTTGTGCAATAAAACTGGATTACACAATCCCACCTATACAGGTGGGATAAATTATCACCCATTTGCATGATTTGATACCGGGCCATTAATTCATACCGGGCTTGAATCCTATGAACCAAACGTTGGATTAGGGGTAACTAAATTGTCTATCACCCCTTATCCATCAAACCAAAAGGGCCCTCATACTTTAATATGCTCTAATTTCATCCTTAACTTAATTTAACCTCAATTTGATCCCAAATTTCACAAATTATTCAATTTTGACCCAAAACTTTTTTTTTCAAAAACTTTTTTTTCCCGTCGGATTCCGGCGTTGACTTTTCAATTTCTTTTTTTTTTTCTTCTTCTTCCGGATTTTTTCGCCGGTTTCGGGCGTTGACTTTTTCGAATTTTTTTTTTCTTCTTTTCTTTCTTTCTGTAACTTTTTTTTTTCGTTTAAACATCAATATTGCTGTGATTGACAGTAATATTAACTATATTACTGTTAAACACAGTAAAATTAAATAAACTACAGTTTAACACAATAATATTGCTATATTAATCTCTAGCACAGTAATATTAACACAACAAAACTCATTATTATTGTGTAATAGAGTAATATTACTATGTTGATCGTTCAACAAATGTAAACATAATAAAAAACCAAAAGAATTAATATTACTGTGAGTGACAGTAATATTACTATAACAACAGTAATATTACCGTCAACCATAGTAATATTACAATAATAGACAGTAATATTATTACGTTACTCCGTGAATAACTCAAACAAAAAAAAAATCCAAACAAAATAATAATATTGATGTGGTTGACAACAATATTACTATAACAACAGTAATATTACCGTCAACCACAGTAATATTATTGTGTTTACAGTAATATTACAATAATAGACAATAATATTATTACGTTACTCCGTGAATAACTCAAACAAAACAAAAAACCCAAAAAATAACAATATTGATGTTTTTTATAGTAATATTATTGTGTTTACAGTTATTTTACTGTCAACGACAGTAATATAATTACGTTGACTTGTCAACAAATCAAAAAAAATAAAAAAACAACAAAAAATAAAAAATAATAATATTAGATTAATTTACTGTCAACGGCAGCACAATTACATAAATGTATTGTCAACGGCAGTACAATTACGTTAATTAACAGTCATTACAGTATAATTACGTTAATTTGCTGTCAGTGACAGCACAATTACGGTAACAAAAAAAACACTAAAAAAAGTCAACGCCGGAAACCGGAGAAAAAATCCGAAAGAAAGAAAAAAAAATTGAAAAGTCAACGCTGGAATCCGGCGGCAAAATTTTTATTTTTGAGAAAAAAAAGTTTTGGGTCAAAATTAAATAATTTGTGAATTTGGGGTCAAATTGAGATTAAATTAAGCTAAGGATGAAATTGGAGCAGATTAAAGTATGCTCCAAAAAAAGTCAAAATTGAATTTTTGTGGTCAAAATTGGATTTTTGTGGACAAAATTGATTAAATTGGGGTTACAATTAAGAATTGAGTATAAATGGTTGAGGGTAATATTGGCATATACATGAATGTTTCATTTATTTATAATAAATATTAAATGTGATGAGCCTATTGGTGAAAGATATATAGCCCTTAAACCTAGAATAATAAAGATGCTTGGTTGAGAACTTATGCACAAAAACCCCTAAATAAAAAGGTGGGGTAAATGTATTTTTTTTTTAAAGATCGTATTCGCTCTCCAGCAGCTTATTTAAAAAAAATTAAGATCTTTTTTTAAAAATTTACCAAACAATTTGGAAGGGACTATAAGCTCTAAAACATCTTATGAGCTCCTTTTAACATCCTATAATCGTAGCCAAACATCCTCTTATTACGAATAAACCTTATCAAAAGATATTATGTCCTATTCAAACACTAATTCCCAAAAGATATTATATTCTATTGAAATACAAATTCCGTATAAACCAAAATAGCTAATTAATGGAAAAACCAATATAGATATATTATATAATATATTAAAGGCTCTTTGAAAAATCCGCCATTACTTCTTTTAATGGGGAGAGGCTCAAAATATTTTCCTCAATTTGAGAAAAACCCTCACCCATTTCCAGCCACATTTTTTTCTAATTTTGCCCCCGCCCGTCACATCATCATTGCGTCACACGCCAACATCATCATCGCGTCACGCGCTGGTGATCATCCTATTTTTTTTTTCCTTTTTCGAATCAGTTTTATTAATCGACTATGAAGCATAGTCGATTAAGAAAGCGTAGTCGATTAAGGAAATTCTTTAATTTTTTTCATTTATTTTATTTTTTTTTTTCGTTTTTTGATTTTTTTCTCTATCAAGTATATTAATTTGCCTATGAAGCATAGTCGATTTAGAATCTGACCACTAAAAATAACAAATCACAATTTACAAAAAAAATGCAAAATCAACTATATTTTACAAAAACAAAAACTATACAAACATTATAATTGATTTAAACAATTGAAATCAATAAACAAAATATCCAAAAAAATTAACAACAAGAGTCAATTAACCTCAATTAAGTTGAAACTAGCTTCATCTTAATTATAACTCTAGGGACGAGTTTAAACCATAATGTGTTGTGGGCCCACGGCTAACTTACACCTGAACCATCAAGGTTCACACTTCTCGTGTACTTGAGATCCTTAAATGCAACGAGCTAAAATTAATTAGTTAATCCGACGACTGACTTGGGACGAGTTGCAACATTGACGCGAGAAAAAACAATACTATAATTGTGACGAGAGGTTCGTCCGAGGCCACCAATGTAAAAAAGCGCAAGAGTTGTTGATTGAGATTGACGGGTTGGGAGCCGGAGGCGACGAACAATTTGAGGAAGAGCCCCATATTTCCTTAAATGCGTTAGAAGGTGAGGATGGAGTGTCGACGATGCGTTTGATGGGCATGCTTAAGAAGGAGCCGATTGAGATATTAATTGACAGTGGGTCGAGTCTAAATTTTACTAACCCGATCTTGGTTGGTCGACTACAAATGCACGCTACTCCAACTAGACCATTCTCAGTTAGAGTGGCAAATGGGGAAGAATTAGAGTGTCAAGATATATATCAATGTGATAACGTTGCAAGGTTACGAGTTCAAGACCACTCTAGGTACATTTAGACATCGTTAAAGTCTTGATTCCAAAATTAAGATGCTGTACAACAATGCGCCCCTGCACATCAGCCGATGCCCTAACCTGCATGGCGTCATTTAAGGCTTTATGATGCGGCGTCATATTCCGTAAGATGGATACCGTGTTAATAGGAATGCCCTCGAATAGAGCACAACACCGACTCTTCTAAATCTCCCAACAGCCAAAAAACAAAACTTCCAAAGCGAACAGCCCATCATGCGTACGAAGACTATGATCGTGCATCGAAGTTTTAGTAAGATGCTGCATTGACTCATAATGAAACGGGTTATGCCAAAATCAAGGCATAAAATAGCCAAACTCCCGGAGCCATGTCGGATTGTGTAAAAAGATGAGTCAAGTCTTCTTTACGTGGATTCTCACAAGACTGACACTTAGAAGGAAATGTGCAGCCCCATTTTTTTAATGCCATGTCCACAGGGATCGCACCATAAGAAAGTCTCCAAAAGAAAGCTCCGATATTCAAAGGAATTTTGGGGTGCCAAATCCTTTTTGAGAAATTATGCACAGGACTTTTGGTACGGATAAACTCCCAATAATCAGCCACATTAAGGCTTTGATTGGATCATGGATTTTGAAATGTGGAAAATGAAAATGCAAAAAGAAAGGAAATCAAGGACTTTTAAAATCCCAATTGTATTTTGTTCCTCGGAAAAATGGTGATGAAAATGATTTTACAGAAAATTATATTTTCCTTAGTTTTGAATTTTGATTGTTTCCTAGGAAAACAATTCTGCAGACCACCTCCACCACCCAGCCAAATTATCTTTCTGTCGAATTAAAATGAACTTAAAGAGATATCTCTTCCACAGAAATTGTGAAAACTGAAAAACTGCAAACATAATATCCATCAATTTCTTGACAGTTCTCTTCCTTACGAAGAGAATCCGACAACATCAGCTGTGGGCATTGGGCAACAAAATAGATGAGCAATTTATGGGTGGAAGGGGCGAAATTATCCAGGCGGAGGACAAGGAAGAGTTGCCGGCGGCGGTGGTGACGGGTGGAGCGGAGGATAAGAAAGAGTCGACGACCGATGTGGTGGTGTGTGGACCGGATAATTTGGCAGACATAAAAGAGATGACGGCGGCGGTGGATGGAGCGGATAAATTATTAGCGCGGAGGTAGAGTCGACGGCGATGATCGTGGTGGTGGGTTGAACGGAGAAAATGTCAGACATGAAAGAGCCGGCGGCGGCGATGGTGAGTAGAGCAGAGAAATTAGTGCGGAGGTAGAGTCAACAACGATGATGGTGGTGGTGGGTGGAGCAGAATCATAGACGGCGGATTTGAAGATACCGATGTCTGAAAATTGTGAGAAGCGGACAACTGAACCGAGCTGATCGACAAAAGTGAAGAAGAGAGTCTCACTTTTTTTTAGGCTAAAATTGTTTCCACTGTTTTCCTAATTTCTTTTTACTCCATTTTAACCAAACATAGAAAAATATTTTACTTTGACTTACTTGGAATTTTCTGAGAACTAATCAGAGCCTAAAAACTTTCCAGAAATAGATTCTGTGAAAAAAATCATTCAAGGAGATCAAATCGAAAAATTTCTTTTGATTGGCAGAGAGAAAAGGCGTATATATATTGGGCTGGGCCTTTGCTTCTTTGTAAGTTAGGGTTTTATTTGCATCGAGAACGTCACTATCATACCACCGAGTCCTTCAAAAATCAATTTGGCCCTGGCCAATGATCCAACGACTATGATTCTCCAAAATGTGAAAATGATAGTATATTTTGCGCCAAAAAATTGTGGCAAATTTTATTCGCCACAAATTTACTACAGTAAAATCAATTTTCATTAAATTGATGTAGATATTTAGAATTTGTTCGGTGGCAACTTTATGAATTAGTGATACTTGATTCAATAATTAAAGCATGAAAACTGAATTCAACGTGACAATCTGATTGATATGTGTTTGTGCGTGTGTGTTGGTTCTGTATGTGGTGTGTGTGTGGATGCTTTCTGTGTGTCACTATATATAGCAAGCAACACATGATTACGTATAATTTTACTTAATATATAATTTATTATTAATTAATAAAAGTCATATACTATATTTTACTAAAAAATATATTTTTAAGGGAAAATTAGCAAAAACCCCATCTAAGAAATGTAAATAAGGAAAAACACCCTCCCAAAAATAATTAGAAAAAACCTCCTTAGCTAATATTTCATCAAACTGCTATTTTAATAAATCCAAAAGTACCATTACTTAATTATTATAATTTAATTCTTAACCCTAATCATTCTCCCGTCTTTTTTTTTCTCCCCATACCAATCTCACCATCCTCTCTCCACTCCGCCACCACCGCCACCATAGCCAATTTTATGACATTCATCAGTTAGTAGGCACACTCTCTCTCGTCGGTGTTCCTTTTAGTGGAATTATGGGACGGCATTTCAGGCAGATTCAAGAAATTATTTTTTGCCCTTTTCGCAGGTTACATTCATTTTGCTCAAGATTTAAAAAAATAAGCTTCCGATAAAGATAACCTGTTTGAAGAAAAGGTATCGAGCGATTAGGTATTCGAAGAAAGCGGAACAAATCCTCTGTTTGTTATTATTTATTTTTTGAGTTATTTTTCTTGCTCTTGATTTGTTCGTCGGGTGTTTGCTGTAAATTATTTTTCACTGACTTTGGTTCAATCTTGTTGGTGTTGGGAATTGGGATTGTTGCCTTTGGACTTCGAAAATATAGTCATATGTAATTGTTTTTGGATTTTTAGTTTAATTCTTGTTAAGGATTGGTTGAATAGTATGGTGAGGCGGCGGTGTGGTGACGATGGTGAGGCAGATCTAGGGTTTTTTTGTCAATCAAGTAGAGGACGGCGCGGGTAGAGAAAATTTGCGCAGGCTGGAACCTTAATTGACTAGGTACGTTTTCAATAGTTGATTAAGTTAATCGACTATGCTCTGGTAGTCGATTAAGGTTAATCGACTCCAATTTTTAAATTTTTTTTGTATTTTTTTTATTGATTTCAATTGTATAAATCAATTATAATGTTTTTATATTTTTTGTTTTGTAAACTATAGTTGATTTTTTTTTTTTTTTTGCACTTGTGATTTGTTATTTTTAGTAGCATATTCTTATTCGATTATGCTTCATAGGCGATTAATATACCTGATAGAGAAAAAAAAAAAATTAAAGAATTTCGTTAATCGACTATGTTTCATAATCGATTTTCCTTAATTGACTATGCTTTATAGTCGATTAATAAAACTGATACATAATTCTTTTTTTCAAAAAAAAAAAAAAGGCAGATGCCCAGTGCGTGACGAAATGATGATGTGGCGGACAGGGGCAAAATTGGAAAAAAAAATAGCTGAAAATGAGTGTGAGCTTTTCTCAAATGGAGCAAAATATGTTGGGCATCTCCCTCGTTAAAAAAAGTAATGGGTGGTTTCACCCGCATGGGTGTAGCTCAACTGGTTTCGGGGGTGGTAAGTTGGAGCAAAGACCTAGGATCGAATCCTAGCAGCCGTAGTGTGGGAATTTCAACTCCAATGAGAGTTGGTTCCTCGTGTGTCCCAAGTTCGGGTCCGCTACCCTAATGGGCCGTTGAGTTATCATGATTTACATTTCTCCATCAAATACTTGTCGGACCAAGGGATGGGGGCCCTGGGGCTAGGGATTTCGCTTTTTTGGAGCAAAGTAATGGGGAGTTTCCTAAAAAACCCTATTTTTAAATAGGGTGAATGGCAAATAGGCCTTTGACAAGAACATTTAATTAAAAAATGGACATCCAATTTTTTTGTCTTACAAAAAAATCCACCTCATTCAAACGTATTTACAAATAAAGAAAACTCTTTTATATATATCCCAAAATTACCCCAACTCGTCAACACTCTATTTGAACTCCAATTTCATGATTTATACCCCAATTTAGCCCAATTTCACCAAGTAACCAATTTTTACCCTTATTCCAATGACTGCCACCACCAGAGACCGCCAATCTTCGGCATTGACTTTTTTTTTTGAAAATCTTTTCTTTTCTTAAAAAAATATTTCATGAATATTACTGTCTTGGCCTGCAATATTACTGTGAGAGACAGTAATTTAACTGTATGAGACAGTAATATTACTGTTTGAGATAGTAATTTTATTGTATTAATTAATTTTATCGTCTTGACTTGCAATTTTGCCGTCTTCAACCGTAATATTACTGTACCCGACCCTTGTATTACTGTCTCATGCAGTAATATTACTGTTCAGGACAGTAATATTAGTAATATTATCGTTTTGGCATTCAATATTACTGTCTCAGACAATAACTTTGTTGTTAACATAGTAATTTAGACAGAAAACAAAAGTTAAAAAAAAAAAAAGTCAACGTCGGAGACTGGCTGGAAAAATATTCAGAAAAAAAAAAGTTAGAAAAAAAGTAAATGCAGGAGAACCGCGCGAACAACGCTGGAATCTGGGCGGAAAAAAAATTATTTTCTAAAGAATTTTTTTTTAAATTATAAAAATATGGGTTAATGTGATATATTTGTTTAAATCCGGGTTCAATGTGCAATATTGATGAAATTGGAGAATAATAGATGGAATTGATAAAAATTATATTATAAGGGGTATTTTAGACCAAAAACATGGGGATGGGTTTATTTGGGAGACTGTTTTTTGTCTGAACCTATGTGCATTTAAGTCCATTGTCATGGACTTATTTGCCATTTGCCTTTTTAAATAATACAAAACTTAATGTACGATGAAATAAAATTATTCTAAAATTGTATCTATAAGAATATAAAACCATAACAAAATAACTAAAACAAATTGTTATATATTAATTAATGCATGAAAAATGCTCACAAAAAACCAATCTACTCTTAACTTGATCCGGCGCCAATCGCACAACACACACCTCCACGTCTCCAACTGCGCTACGCGAGCGTGCTGGTTCTCCCCACACGCTCCTCCACCGCGGGACCTCCATCCGCGCCCGTGACCTCGATCCATGTGATCCTCCACCGTGCGACATCGATCCACGAGCATCATCCATCGTGTCATTTCGATCCACGCGTGCGACCTATATACGCGCGTCGCTCCACAACCGTTGCGATCCAACTAGCTTGTCCTTACTACTTCGCTGCGAGACAACTACCACGAGGAGCCAACTCGCTAGCCCCTATCATTTCGCTGCGAGACAACTCCCACGATGAGCCAACTCACCCGGAACTACGAACCCGTTGCGAGACAACTCCCACGAGGAGACTACTCGCTCGGCGCTACCAACCCGTTGCGAGACAACTCCCACGAGGAGACACCTCGCTTGGCGCTACAAATCGCATCGAGACAACTCCCACGAGGAGCCAACTCGCTCGGTACTACGAACCCATTGCGAGACAACTCCCACGAGGAGCCAACTCGCTCGGTACTACTACCTCGCTGCGAGCCAACTCCTACGAGGAGCCAACTCGCTTGCTAATACGACCTCGCTGCGAGACAACTCCCACGAAGAGACAACTCGCAGTGCAACCACAATCCGCGCGCTCCTCCGTCGCGCGTCATCCAACGCTTCAACAGCCTCGCCACGGGATAACTCCCACAAGGAGACAACTCGTTCGCAATCAGTGAATAAACAAATTCACTACACAATCACGATCTCAAGTTAGAACGTTTACAATCCTTGAAACACTTTGAGATATTACGGGAATCTATATAGTCTGGCCAGCTTGATTACTCAAAATTCTCTACTTGTTTCGACGGGCCCTTCATTAAAACGTGGCCACGGTTCTAACATACTTACGACCCATGAGGTCTAACAAGGGACACGATCCCCATAAAAAAGAAATCTTGAGATCCTGATTCCCTCATCAAGTACATCACGCACAAGGCTATATGTAAAAACATACAAGCAACATGTCAAACCATTGACAATATCAATAAAGAACAACTCCCACGAGGAGATAACTCGATCCATGCTACTACATTGTGGAAAGACAACTCCCACGAGGAGATAACTCGACCAACTCTATTATTCCGCGACAAGACAACTCCCAGAAGAAGATAACTCACTCCGTGCTATCACATCGTCGCGAGACAACTCCGATGACGCAAGTAACATGCATCGCGACAACTTGGTCGCGACCCGCGCCACAGTTGCGAGACTTCGGCCACGTGCCAACGCGTCTTTGCGCCCCTCCAACCCACGCTCTAACACGTTTTCGCACACCATCAGGCCAGACGCCCACGCGAAACCACTACAATTTTTACTCTCACCACGATCTAGAACCCATTTCGACATGGCCCCCACATCGACTCGAGAGTGTGGGCTTAATGATATGCCTAATTGGGTCAACCCAGTAGGCCTACAAATTACAATTTCTTTACCTACTGGGCTACGAACCAAATATTGAAGACCACTACTACCGAGGCCCAATCACCTTCAAATAAGGTTTGAGCCCGACAATCTCAACTAATTAAACTTGAGCCCAATCAATGAGGTATAAATGAAGATTCTAACTCATTTGTTAAGGTACTTCCTATTATATGAGCAATACTACAACATGTATTATCAGGACTATTTCTACTTTCCGCACGTCTGACTTGGGCGTCGGAGGGGTTTCCGCCGGATCAACCCCCGGCTTAGTTTACGTGTTCTATGATCGCAGTTATCTGAAGGTGATCAATCTTGTGAGCTAGTGATCCACTTTACGCTTCCAGCTCATCCTACTTCAACTCTCTAAGGTGATCTATCTCTAGCATCATCAGATATGTAGTGTTCGGAGACTGTGCTGTTAGCACCGCCGCCGCCGATCTGGGCTGGTGGAACACGAAGTTGTTTGGGGGAACGGGGGAAGAAGATGAAATATATCTCATCTTATTCTTTCGAACTCTTTTCTATAAGTCTCCATTGACATTACTTTGGAAGAATATCACGCAATTAAGCATCATTAATCACAAAAACATGAATTTATTGGTTTTGGGGATGATACAGCTAAAAGAGAGATTGAAAGTGAGGTGAAAAATTCATTTCGGTGCGAAAAAAATTTCCTGTTTTTTGTGCCAAATTTCCCTTTTTTCTGTTTTTTGTGCCACATTTTATAATATATATTAATTTTGTTACTAATTTGGGCCAGGATCATCTCGTTTAAAGAAGTTGATTGTAGTGAATATTTTCCACCAGACAAAATATTTTGTAGTGTAAACTAATTTAAAAGAATTTAAAGAGTTTCTTCGGATGTGTTTGAGATTGAAATTTTAGAGAATAAATGTAGTGATATAGACAGTTAATGATATTGGATGATAATTAATTTTTATATTATAATGTCTATAGCTACTAAAATACGTTCTAAAATAGGGATAAAAAGTAAAATTAAAAAAATGTCCTACATTTACTAAAAGTTATTCTCTATTCATCATTTCCCTTTTAATAATTACTAAACAAAGAGATGAATAATATATATAAAACTAAAAACAACTATATGATAAAAAATGGTTTAATCAAATTAATTATAGTGTTATGGAAACAAACTATAAAATTAAGAAATAAATAATATTTGTGAATAAAATATAATGTACAAATTTAAAAGAATTTGAAGAGTTTCTTCGGATGTGTTTAAGAAATAAATAATATTTGTGTCTGAATGAAACAAATATTATATATAGTTAGTGTCCTTTGTCAGTTTTCAAAAAAGAATTCAAAGGAAAATGTAAAGCACAATTTATGTTTTCAGTTCCTCTTACTTTCGTAACAACTAATAAGTCAACAATATATAACCTCAGGATAATAATCTTCAGTCCAAAGAAAGAATAATGCACATGAGCTTCTACCTATTATGAATCCATTATCTAAAAGTCATCAGCAAGAATGCTAAAAAAACACTCTTGTGCATTCACTCTTCTATCATTTCGTATTGGTCGAATGTGTTTTAACAGTTTGTAATCAAACCGGCACAATCGGTCCTCCGAAAAGTATTACAAAGGGGATGAACATAGCTAAGCCCGGTTGCCAAAGCAAGTGTGGATATTTTTCCATATCCATTTGGCATTGGCATAGGCTAATGATGTTCTATACATCCTTTGTTTGATATCAAATGCGATACTTTTTACAGATTCCCAATTCATAATCAAGAACTTGGTAAGTGAGAGATATTACAACCACCTAGGCCATACGACCAGGCAAAAGATAGTCAACTTCTCGTTACCTCCATATTTTAGCACATCTGATGCAAATAAGTTCACAATAATCGAATGTGATATCTTGATCAAGCACTACTTCTCACTTCAGTGCCTACAATACATTTTCTAAGTCAAAAGAGGATCTTCGCAGTGATTGTTGTAATGGTATGGGATGTTGCCATAACTCAATACCCAAAGGTCAACAAGAATTTAGAGCTTTTCTATACAGTGAGGGTGATCACACTAAAGTGGGGCCCTTTGAACCCTGTTTATGGCTTTCTTGCAGAGCAGAATACACTCACGTTTCATTCATCTGTCAATGACTATAATTTTATAAAAAGCACAATAATCCAGAAGGTCCTAATGCTCCTGAATTGGGTGATTGGGAACAAAAGTTGCAGTGAAGCTGAAAAATCCAATGATTTTGCATGTAGCAAGAACAACAATTGCATTAATTCTGACAGTCATCTTGGTGGATATAACTGCACATGCTTTGAGGGATTTGAGGGAAATCCATATCTCAACCCACGCTGCATAGGTTGCTTTTATTTTGGCTTTTACACCAATCTATCACATATTAGTCATGTTAGAAATTTATCTTGAACTATTCACATCTGACTTTCAGACACAAATGAATGCGAGAATAATCATGCAAACGGCATATGCACTAATACTCATGGTGTCATAACTTTACATGCCCTAATGGCTTCATTGGTAATCCCACAAAAGAAGGGTGTGTGCTTTAAACAAAATAAGTCGGTCTCAATGCTGAAGTTCTCACTAGGTACTTTTGTGTGATAAAATCCAATATCTATTTATTTTTTTAATTGTGATGCATCAGATAAAAATCAAATAATTAACCAATATTACTTTAGAACACTATAGTAGAAATAAAATCTTAAGATTGGACTATAGAATCAGCGAAAAAATTCTTAGTTGTTTGACCTTGAAAAAAATATTCCGTACTACACATCCTTTGTTTTCAATCTTAGCAGCACGAATTTCTCAACCTCATTTTTACCAAACAACTGTTATGAAGACTAGCAAAGGTTCAACTATATTTGACAATTTCAATGATAAGTTGTTATAACGACTAGCAAAGGTTCGGTTGTATTTCAATATTTCACAGATAAGCTACCTAATGTCAAAGCAAAATAAACAAAAGGTATCTTGACATGTTCATATCTGACTTTCAGACATAAATGAATACGAGAATAATCATCCACACGACATATGCACTAATACTCCAGGTATCATAACTGTACATGCTCTAATGGCTTCATTGAAAATCCCACAAAAGAAGGGGCGTGTCTGCTTTAAACAAAATAAGTCGGTCCCAATGTTGAAGTTCTTATTAGGTACTTCTGCGTGATAAAACCCAATATCTATGTATTTTTCTTTTAATTGTGTTGCATGTGAAAAAAAATCAAATAATTAACCAATATTACTTTATAACACGATAGTGGAAATAAAATCTTAAGATTGGACTAAGGAATCAGGGAAAAAATTCTTAATTGTTTGGACTTGAAAAAAATATTCCGTACTGAACATCCCTTGTTTTCAATCTTAGCAGCACGAATTTCTCAACCTCATTTTTACCAAACAATTGTTACAAAGAAAAGCAAAGGTTCAACTATATTTGCGAATTTCACGGATAAATTGTTATAAAAACTAGCAAAGGTTCAGTTGTATTTGAGAATTTCATAGATAAGCTACCTAATGTCAAAGCAAAATAAACAAGAGTTATCGATCGAAGGAGATCCCTTTCTTTTCTTGTTTTCAGAAGAAAAGGCAAATCCGAACTAAATTGATGAAATAAAATATAAAATCCAACTATAACACTCCAACCCCCGATGGAGAGTCTATTTAACCAATATAACTCCTAGGATATTGTGATACGTACCATTGTTTGTATAGGTGAGTACTGCTAGTAACTATGAACATAGTGAAAACTAACTGATTCCAATTCAATATGGTTAACTTTGGCTTGGTACTAGGATGTCATAAATTGGAAATTTTCAGGTTTGAGGTTTGAGGCATTATATGGATATACTTTACCATCTAAAAGAGGAAACTCATCAAACAAAAAGATGGATTCTTCAAGCAAAATGGTGGTTTGAAGCAGCAACTTTCTACCAACGAGGGTAGTATGGAATCAACTTAAATATTTTCTACCGAAGAGCTTGAGAAGGACACCAACAATTATTTGAAAGATCGCATCCTTGGCCAAGGGATCTGTGGAATAGTTTACAAAGGTATTCTCAATGATAAACGTGTTGTTGCAATCAAGAAATATATAATAATGGATCGGAGTGAAGTAGAAACATTCATCAATGAGGTGGTTATTCTGACTCATATAAACCGTAGAAATATGGTTAAAATAATAGGATGTTGTTTGAAACTGAAGTCCCTTTGTTAGTATATGAATATATCCTAAACAGTACATTATATTACCATATGCACAACAATGGAAGAATCCCTTGGTTTTCTTTGGATAATCGGCTTAGGGTTGCCATAGAGGTTGCGGGTGCATGTTGGTCGAAAACCTAAACGCAAGTGCACGTATCGTACAAGTAATATAGTGGACAATTAAGTCCGGATATCGAACCCACAGGGAATATTTAATTACTTAATCCTAGACGCTAAATTCTACCAATTATTATCAAGCCCACCCTACACAGTCGAGTTTTGAGAGAATTAACTAGATTAAATTAGAAAGCAAATTAAAACGACAAAGCAAGAAAGCAAATTAAACACAAATATTTATCAGAGTAAACAAGCCTAGGATTTTATTCTTCCCCCTATGTGATTATTACTCCCCCAATTCCTTCAATTATGCAAGCAATTAACCCGGATTATTAACCTGAGATGCTAAAATAATCATAACCCGCTTCCGCGTGTATTACGATTCTAATACTCTAGATTCAATTACTATATTCCTATGCAATTAATTCTAGAACACAGCATTAAGCACAAATCTCAATAATGGCTACCTAAGAGATTAACTATATTCATATGTTAATACCACAAAGGCTCTTCTACCACAGTTCTAATTATTAACCCGATCTTCCGATTCATGCGATTAACAATAATATAAAAGCGCATAAAGTGGCCAGTTTCATGAACTTAATAAAACAAGTAGAAGAAATAATCCGGAATTAAAACTTGCATAAAATCATAGAATTGGGTTCATAAATCCCACATAGGGTTCCAAATAAAATCCTAGAAATAAGAAAATTAGCTACTCATGATTAAAGGAAAAACACAAATAAAATAAGTCATAAACGATAAATCTATGCTTAGAGTCTTCGAATTCTTCGTCTTCGTTATTGCTTTGTTGCTCTCCAAATTGCGTAAAAAGATCCCTAATTGTGTGCTTGGATTGGTCTTATATAGGGTGAAGAACTTGGGGAAGTAGGCAGTTTCCTTGTGCAATTAAAATCCCTTTACTGCGCAACTTCGGGGTATGGGACGGGGGTCCCATAATTTGCACTAAAACTGGGACGGGGGTCCGAGCCTTGTTTCTTCAGAATTTTGATATTTTCACTTTTGACCCATATTTTCGCCAAAATTGCAGTTTTGACCCCATACTTTTCCAATTCTTCAATTTGTACCTAAAATACAATAAATCAACTTCTTAAGCACCAATTATCGTTAAAACACACCAAAAGCTCAAATAAAAAGATACGATAAAGTGTAAAAATATACACTTAACAGTGCACTTACCTATCTTCATTCTTCAGCACGAATGCCACATATTAAATCTCTCACATATTGTTGTATGATTATTACACTCCCAAAATAGCTGATTTTGGAGCTTCAAATTCCTAACGATCGAACACGAGTGACAACTCTTGTACAAGGAACTTTGGGTTACCTTGATCCCGAGTATTTCAACACAATACAATTGACAGAAAAGAGCGACGTTTATAGCTTTGTTGTGGTGCTGGCCTAGCTGCTGACAGGGAGAAAACCTCTTTCTACGGATAAAGTTCAACATGAGATGAAGTTGGCTACTTACATTGCATTGTATGTGACGAAAAATCTGTTGTTAAAAGTTATTGAGCCAAGAATTTTGAGGCAAGGGAGTTTGGATCAAATTGCAGAAGTGGCAGAGATTGTTAAGAAATGTGTCAAGTTAAAAGGCGAAGAAAGGCCAACTATAAAAGAAGTTACAATGGAATTGGAGAGGTTGAGGAAGTTTAATTTACAGGCCCACAAACAAGAAGAAATAATCCCTGATGGAAATATGGTGGATCTTTATACAGTACCAGTAAATCATGACTTCAACACACGAGAGTACTCGGAGCAGTACAATTTGGACATGCGATTGCTCCATGCAATCAATATCTCTCACTAAACATAAGTACACATCCAAGGTTCTTCAGGTTCCAGGTTTATTCGCTTTGATTCCCTTTTCTATGAAGTCATTTGAAATCATTTCTTAAAACCTGAAGGTGACTAGAAGAAACTAGTCTTTCTTCAAACTAGGCTACTCCACATAGGATCAATAAATTAATAGCAGAAACTCCTGAGGCAATCATCCAACATAAGTTATTGTTTAATATATAACCAATTATGGAACAAATTCAACACATTCCACATAAGTTATAAGAATTTGAAAGTTACTTTGACACCCATTTTCTAGTTATACCTAATTAGTATTTTAGAATATGATAGCGGAAGACTTTGAAATATATTAATCGGGAATAGAAAATTCCGACAAATTTTTTCTTTTAGAATCAGAGTAAGAGTGTCCATATATTACCAAACAACATTCACTTAATCAATTTCACAAACTATGCATGCATGACTAGAGATTAATTCTCAATTTAGCAAAGTGAGGAAATTTTGGACAATTTCGATCTATCAATCAAAAAAATTAATAACTCTCTAACCGCTCGTGAAAAACACTTGAAATGTTTACCACATGCTTTGATAAGGTCCTAGATCACCCAGTTAAACAGTTTATAAATACCTTGAGCCATTTGAAATGAATAATTAAAATGGTACAACTGTATAGTTTGAAAATCTACAGCAGGGGAGTGAACTTTGAAAATTCTTTATAAATTCCTTAATGTTTTAAAAATCATCAAATTCTATACTAAAGTACATTAGTAAGTTAGGAGTTTATTCCAAGTGGAACAAATCCTTTTGAGTGAGAAAAACTGCGTATTTTATTGTAAATACTACAGTGAATCTGTTTCAGAGCACTGTTTGTAAACAATTCGTAATTAATTCATGGCTTATCCAAATAATGCAAAAGACCTATCAAAATGAACCTAACAGAGAGACCTATGATACTGTAAAATGTCATGCAATAATGTACAGAAGAGATAATTAACACGAATTATCAAACTACTAGACAAAACATAACACGTAACTAGCCGACATGCATTTTATAAGGTTTTTAGGAAAACTTGCCCTAAAGTTACATAAGTTTTTGAGGAAATATCATAACATATATCAAAAAAGGTAATCTTACATAAGTTTTTAGCAATTCAACACCTATATGAGTCTTTCAGACTCAATGAGAATTTCATATAATATCAAATACACTTAGACAAGGAATCATATATCAATACATATACATATATATGCACTTATACATATACCTTAATCACCATTTCTTTAAGAAAATTTACCGATTTACCTTTACCTTCTCGGTTTACCTCTTAGACCTTTTCGATTTACCTCTTAGACCTTTCTTTCATCATTTCATAAGGAATAAGAGGAGATCCCTTACAAGGGAGTCGTCATTCTTATACAAATATATTCATTCAAGTGCTCATACAATGTGTGAGAAAACCATTTTTGTTCGGATATCCTTTGAAAAATTAAGTAAAACCATAGACAATAAGCCTTCATTTATTTGGAACCCGTTTCATTAGTGGAATCAAACCACACACTCTTCATCTCATTTTTGGGGTACCGGTCCCTCATACCCTGTGCTTATTCGATCTAATTTTTACAAGATTTTTCAACTTTAAAAACGTGCATGTGAGGTTAGTATATATCCTTCATTTCACATATTCAAAGTTAGCTTTCACATATTTCCACATATTTCACAAAGGCACATAGTTTGGTTACAAGATCACAAAACCAAGTAAGACACATAACAACTCAAGCAAAGAACATAGATCACCTATTTTACACACATAACACAAATAGCTCAAAGCATTCGGTTATCTATAATTACTATCTCCAAGTTTCATTAATTAGAGTCCAAGCCCTCTTTCTATAGAGACTTGAAGTTTTCTTTCAAAGCACCAAATTTCCATTTATTTCATTTCCTTTCCAAAATATTCGAACCATCAACAATTCAATCACACAAAATTCCATTTTTATTAATCTTGTTCTCGATTTTTATCTTCGTATATTACCTTATTACTCATAGATCATAAACCATGGATTGCAAGCTTCCTCAACCCGAAGTTACAACCACGTAGGTCGATATATATATATATACATATAGAAACATATACTTATATATAATACATAGATATTATAAATAAACCATGGATCAAGTACTTTCATCGACCACGCAGGTTTACGAAAACCATGGATCGAAGTTTCCTTAAGATCACGCAGGTCTAGTATATACATATATACATACATAAAAATAAAATTACAATATTATTCTTAGTTCTTCAAGAGTATATCATTTAAATCTTAGATTCTTGCATGCATTGATGATCTAACAATAAACAAGTAAAGTACTATAACTTCCCAATTTTCGGCCATTAAGAACAAATGAGAAAAAAAAAAAGAAAAAGAAAATAATATTGGTGAAGAATCACTTGTACGAAGAATATGGAATTCTCACCTAGTTTCTCTTGGTAATATGAAGGAATTGGTGGATTGAATAACCCACTACAAGAACCTTAAAAGGTAAAGTGAGAGAGAGAGAGAGAGAGAGAGAGAGAGAGAGAGAGAGAGAGAGAGAGAGAGAGAGAGAGAGAGAGAGAGAGAGAGAGAGAGAGAGAGAGAGAGAGAGAGAGAGAGAGAGAGAGAGAGAGAGAGAGAGAGAGAGAGAGAGAGAGAGAGAGAGAGAGAGAGGGAGAGAGAGAGAGAGAGAGAGAGAGAGAGAGAGAGAGAGAGAGAGAGTAAGTGAGTCTTGAATTGAAAGGTAAAGTGAAGTACCATTCTCAATGAAGAAAGTACAAGCCACTTAAGCTATCAATTCTCTCAATTAATGAGTCTTTCTACATTAAAGAATTGTACAATTGGACAATAAAATCCATGTGTGTCTCCACATGGCCGAAAACTACAAGAATAGTGGGGAAAATTTTATTTCTAAGTTTATTCACTCATTTAATTATCTAATATGCATGAATTTATTCAATTTTTTTTCTAAAATTTAGTGTATGCATAAATATATTCCAACTATCCAAGTTAAATTCTAGAATGCAATAATCTAATTAATATATGAAAATTTTCAATTAAATATTTTTCGTGTGAAATTTTCAAATATCCTATTCTAATAATTATTCTACTAATCACATAATTTAAGTCACACATAAATAACATCAAGAATGCATGTTTAATTATGCTAGCTCATAATAAATTATCCTATTAGCACATAAAAATATTCTAAACGTAAAATCTACCTATGAAAAATAATGAAAATATAAAACGAGTTATCCGAAAGGCCGTGGTGTTACAGTTACGGAACTACTGGGGAAAACTTATATAGTTTACTCGAGGATTTTCAAACATTGGAACTTTAACATATCCTACATAAGATCAATACGTTTAAAGGCAATACCTTTAAAGGTGGAGCGACTATATTCATACATGAAATTGATTTATCCACGCCTTCCAAGAGGTCCATTGTGAATTTCCTGTGAGAAATGAGCATTGGTAACTATTGGAATGGCAACCAAAAATTAAAATATAACTAGTTTTTCGAAGTAAAAGGCATTATATTCTTTCAATAAAACCGAGTAAAATAAAATCCATCTTAGAGGTCAAAATTTTAAAGAATATAAAAAGATTTTTATTTGAAAAAAAAACAATCAGGCACACCACATACACTTCAACAACTAATTATCAAACAACTTACAGGCATATATATAATACTGAAACTTCTTCAATGTCCATATCCTCGGAATTGCACAACTCTTTCGTCCTGACAAGAACAGTATTCATATTGAAACATCAAACAACAGAACCGCTCGACATATAAACATGCGCACCACCGTGGAGGACCCCACCACTGCCCTCAACCGCCACATATCAGCTGTCAACTGAATCGAGTCAAAATATGAGAGTTGGAGTGAGAGGGAAACTTGGGTTCAATCACTCATCATCACCGTGCGCTTTGATTTTTTTTCTGAGTGTTCATCACTTCTACAAAGATGCAACTGCTAAAAGACAACGCAAACGTAAATTTCTTCAAAAATATATGATGGGCGCTTAACAAGATAAATCCATTGAGTCGGTGCTTTTATAAAGACTCTTAACAAAGTTAAGGCCCGTTAGAATCTTGAGATTCAGCCCACGAGTAAAATACACATTAGTCACGGTTTTTATGCATATAATTCATTTATTCCTCATAATTTGAAAATAAGATTAAAAAAAAATTGGATATACTATTATAAACTGAAGTGGGTATGTCATGGTTTTATATCGGAAGATTCCGATGTAATTTATTAGCAATTGATGATTTTTGTAAAATGTTATTGGTAATTAAGTCATTAATTGTGCCAAATTAATTAAGTCATTCTAAGGCTGATTGTGTTTGTAATTACAAGAGTTATTAAAAATAATGAGTTTGTTTACAAAATTAAAGTAAACGCTACGTACAATCATTCTTTAGTTGACTGTGATTCTTTTGCATGTGAAATCATGCAAGTTGTACCAATTTATAATTATTTTAGTGTGAATTACACATAGATTATAGCTATTTTATTTGAGTTTCTTTTTAGATTAGTATAATATAGATTTTCAGTTAGTATTCTTTTTCAATCCCTCTTATAAAATTGAATTATCCAATCCAAATGCAGGCATATAGATCTATAGAATATACATTCATGTTTATAATTTTATAATAATAGATTCATTGAGTTTATAAAAAAAAATTGTCAAGTGTAAGCTGACAACTACAGTATTGATGAAACAAAATGACAGCATGGTTAATTAAAAATAAGTTAGAACGTGTATTGATGGTCATTTAATTATGCAAATTCTTTGATTGGATCATTATATATTAATCGTCTTTAATTAAGTTTGATGAATTATGAAGTTCAATGCTAGGTTACTCTTACAATAATGATGGTTAGTGTGTGTGTGTGTGTGTATATATATATATATATATATATATATATATATATATATATATATATATATATATATATATATATATATATATGAAGATCACCACTATTTGAAATGCATATTAGCTCAAAATCATCACCAAAAATGGCAACAAAAAATCTTCTCTGTTCCCTTCTATTCCATTTCGTATTAATCAAAATGATATTCGTTGTTTCTAATGAAACTAAGCCTGGATGCGAAAGTAAGTGTGGGAATTTAATTGTTTCATATCCATTTGGCATTGGCATAGGCAAACGATGTTCTATACACCCGTCATTCGATATCAACTGCAATACCTCTTTCAACCCTCCAAAGCCCTTTATTATTGCAGAAGATAATAATCTCGAAGTTATCGGTGTAACAGATTCCCACGTGAGGGTCAAGAATTTTGTGGCTGCTAACTGTTACAACCAGCAAGGCAACTTGACCAGTGAAACCAGAATCAGCATCTTACTGCCTCCATACTTTAGCTTCTCCGATACAAATAAGTTCACAACTGTGGGATGTGATGATCTCTCCGTAATATCGGTGCCTAATTTCTACAGTTTGTGCTCTTCCAGTTGTTCCAAAATAAAGAATGTTATTGATGGTTCTTGTAATGGTAAAGGTTGTTGCCAAACCCCAATACCAAAGGGCCTAAAAAGTTTTGATGCTGGTCTAGCCAGCCATTATAATCACAGGAAAGTGTGGTCCTTTGACCCTTGTGGTTATGGGTTTCTTGCAGAGCAGAATACATACACATTTCGTTCCTCTGACATCAACGATGAGACCTTTACAAATAGAATCATCGAGAATGTCCCAATACTCCTCGATTGGGTTATTGGGAACATAACTTGCGGTCAAGCTCGGAACACGAGTGACTATGCGTGTCAGAAGAACACTAATTGCACCGATTCTATCACCAGTCTTGGTGGATATCGTTGCAATTGTGTTAACGGATATGAAGGAAATGCATATCTCGACTCTGGCTGCACAGGTTGGCTATTATACTTCATTGTAGTTAGAATATTAATCAACCTATAAATTTAGAGGGTTTAAAGTTTTAAATGTAAGCTGACTAATATATATATATATATATATATATATATATATATATATATATATATATATATATATATGATGTTCATTTTTTTCAGATGTAAATGAATGTGAGCGTATTCCCTGTCATCCAAAAGGCATATGCACTAATACTCCAGGTGGTTATAAATGTTCTTGTCATGATGGCTTGAACGGTGATGGAACAAAAGAAAATGGATGCTCTGAACAAAATAAGCCAATCTCAGCGCTCAAGTTCTCATTAGGTACTTGCGAATGATAAAATTTTATGTTTGTTTACTTTCTCTTAAATTAAATGTATCTATATTGAACCAAACCAAAGATTGCAGCATCTAAGAAGCATATAAGGTGGTAATATATACGTAACAACACAATATTTTCAATTCTTAGACTTGAAGAAAAATTCTTCCATGCTAAACTACCGTTTTTATTAAACTCTAGCAGCAATTATTTCTCTGATTCATATCTACTAAATAGTTACTATAAGAATTAGCAATAACAGTAGTTGCATAGGCAAGATTCAATACATTATTTCCCAATAAGCCACAATAGGACTGATATAAATAAAAATTGGAGGGCCAACTCAAAAATTTAGTCCCCAAACAACATATATGGTCCAATTATTTATCTAATCATTATTATATATGCATAAGTGAATACTTCTATAAACTAGGATGAGCAGCGGAGTCTAACTGATGTCGCATGAGTTTCAATTGCTTCAATATTGTTAAAGTTGGGTAGGTATGTAGAATGTAAAAATATTGGATTTTCAGGTATCAGTTTTGGCTTCTTGATTGTGATGATTGGCATTATTTGGATATATTTTACCATCCAGAAGCGAAAACTCATCAAACTAAGAGAGAAATTTTTCCACCAAAATGGAGGTCTGTTACTCAAGAAACAACTTTCTTCTAATGAGGGAAGTATGGAGTTTGCCAAGATATTTTCTGCCGAAGAGCTTGAAAAGGCCACCAACAATTATTCTGAAGATCGAGTCCTTGGCCGAGGGGGTTACGGAATAGTTTACAAAGGGATTCTAACCGATCAACGTATAGTTGCAGTAAAGAAATCAAGAGTAATGGATGAGAGTGAAATAGAGTTATTTATCAATGAGGTGGTGATTCTGACTCAAGTTATTTAGAGACTGAAGTACCTTTGTTAGTATACGAATATATCTCAAATGGTACCCTATCTCACCACATCCACAACAATGGGGGAATGCCATGGTTTTCGTGGGAAAATAGGCTGAGGATTGCCACAGAGGCTGCTGGTGCATTGTCCTATCTTCATTCTGCAGCTGAAATGCCAATTATTCATAGGGATGTTAAGTCACCCAATATATTATTGGATGAGTATTACTCTGCAAAAATAGCAGATTTTGGAACTTCGAGACTTGTACCTCTTGATCAAACACGAGTGACCACTCTTGTACAGGGGACATTGGGTTATCTTGATCCCGAGTATTTTCGTACAGGCCAATTAACAGACAAAAGCGACGTTTATAGCTTTGGGGTGGTGTTAGCTGAGCTTATGACAGGGAGAAAGCCTCTGTCTACTACTGAAAGAACGGAAGAAGAGATGAATCTAGCTACTTACTTTGTTTTGTCTATTAAAGAAAATCGATTGTTCCAAATTATGGAGCCTAGAATTATGAGGGAAGGGAGTTTGGAGCAAATCAGTGCTGTGGCTGAGATTGTTAAGAGGTGTCTGGAGATGAACGGACAAGATAGGCCGACTATGAAAGAAGTGACAATAGAATTGGAAAGGTTGAGAAAGTATAATCTACATTCTCACAAAAAAGAAGAGATAATAATACTTGATGGAAAAATGGGATTAACAAATGATCAACAAATTGATCTATATCCAGTCCCTATTAATCCTGATTTCAGTACAGGGGAGTTCTCTGGGCAATATAATTTGGACAACCAGTTCTTCCAATCTATCAATAACCCACTTTAAATGGAAAGAACAATGAGGCTCTTTCTTAGTACATGTTTTTTTTTTCGCTCTATTATTATTCTCGTATTCATAATTTTCCCGTTAGAGAGAGTTAAGAGAACTCTTCGTGAAGCAACTTGTATATCCAAAATGGAGTTTCTTTTGTAATATTTTTTTGTTACTCTCCTAGATTTAAAATTTAGGAAAAAATGCACTTCACCCCCTATAAATTTCCCATTTGGCGCCCCCCCCCCCCCCCCCACTCCCCCCTGAAATATTATTTTGGTTGCACTTTGCCCCAAAAGCTAGTTTTCGGTGGGCATCGTGCCACAAAATTAACATTTCAAATGGGCAATAAATAGAAAAATAACGTTTTTGAGGGGGCAACGTGCAACAAAAATAACATTTGAAGGGGCAACGTGCAAGAAAAAACACTCAATTCTGGTGAGTAATGTATTTTAATTTTGCTATCGAGGCCATGTGTAATAAGTATAACATTTTGAAGGGGGCATTCACTTTTCTAAATTTTTACAGGGTAAAGTGCGAAAATACTAAATTTATAGGGGATGACATGCAATTTCACCCTAAACTTTAATATGTAAAGACTCGTTTAAATTACTTTTCATGTTCTCTCATAAAATTCAAACAATTTAATCCAATTGCAGTCGTAGAGAACCATGCAAAATGCTTTCGTGTTTTATCATTATGATAATAAATTTATCGAGCTTGTTTGGAACTACAAGAAAGATATTTTACATAGATTCATTCGAACCTTTTCAAGCCAGTCCGCGTAAACGCACTTGAGAGATTTCTACAAATAATGAGTGTGAGACAGAGTATTATAGAAGTTTGTAAAGATAAATTGAGTTTAGGCCATTTTAGCGGGCATTTCTTCATATTAATGAAGTTGTTTGTCAAGTTCCAACATAAGATTATTTGGAAAATTTGGTACACGAATCGTTAGAAGATAAGTTGACAACTAAGGTATTAATGAAACAAAATGACGAGGTGATTAACAATATTCTAAGACATGTAAGGTCGTGGTTTAATTAAATTTCTACAACCCCGGATTATATATTACTTGTCAGTGTCTTGATATATTATAAAATTCTCCAATACATAGTTACTCTTATAATACAATTATGATGGTATTGCACGACTAGGCAACTAGTATGAATATTAAAAAAAAAAAACTCTTGGACACTTGTCCAAGTGGGTATATAATTAGGGACAAAGTACAGGCTAACAAGTAACATTATGTCAAGACTCATGGACAAATAATATATATATATATATATATATATATATATATATATATATATATATATATATATATATATATATATATATATATATATATATATATTTGTTTTTTTTTTGTGTGTGTGTGTGTGTGTGATGTTTGTTTTACGAATTTCAGATGCAAATGAATGTGAGGATAGTCCTTATGGTCCAAAAGGTCTGTGCATTAATACTTCAGGTGGTTATAAATGTTCTTGTCCGGATGGCTTCAACGGTGATGGCACAAAGGATAGTCGTGGCTGCTTTGAACAAAATATACATATCTCAGTGATGAAGCTCTCATTAGGTACATGTGAATGATAAAAGTCATTATCTAGTTCCTTTTGTTATTATTTTTTAATATATATATATATATATATATATATATATATATATATATATATATATATATAAAGAAATTTATGTTGCATGAGAATAAAAAAGATTGCACCTTCTAGGAAGCATAAGAATATTGCAATAACTATATATTGTATAAACCAAATCTTGGAAACGGCTTATGGGAATCAACAACGAAAAAAACAGTTATCAGCTAATATATATATATATATATATATATATATATAATAGCGAGCACCACGTGCGTTACACGTGACATGCTATATTTTACCAAAAAGATATTTTTAAATACAATTAAATAAGTACAAAAATTCATGTTCTACTTTGTATCAAAATATATAATAAAATAAAATTATTCTAAAATTGATATCAGTAAGTATATAAAACCAGAAGAAAATTATAAAATAAATTGTTATATATTAATTCGTGGATGGAAATTTCTTATTTTTTTGTGATAGTTGATAATTTTCATCATCTTGAATTTCTCTGCATAATTATTGTTTGTAACAATTTAAATATTTTTTTCTTGGTACTCGTATGTTATGATCACTATGGTCAAATTTTCTGACAATTTCCTTAAAGAAAGTGTAAATTTACTACATGAGGGCCCTGATATTTGGTGTATTTACTTTTAGACTACCTCTAATTTGAAAAATGCATATCTCCCTTGAATTTGGATAGTAGTTAAGACTTAACACATTTCATCATTTAATTTTTTTTTTAAATTATATTTTATTTATGACAAAATTTTGAGTAATCTATTATGAGCTCCCTTCGATCTAATTATACGTGTACACCCTTATATATACTTTCTCTCTTCGACCTCAAAATTTAAAATAGTTTTAATCATCCACGTCTATTACTTAATTTTTTTCTTTATTTTCATAAATTCGTTTATTAATATTGATGTATGAGTTAAAATATAATATTAATAAAATTTACTTAAATAAACAATAAGACTAATTATTAAGTACCATATTATTTGTCTTTTTGGTCTATTTTTTTGGTATTTGATTATTTGCCATTTTGAGTTCCAATAAAGCATTAATTGAAAAATAATTAATGACAAGAGTATTTTAATATTTACTATGTTATTTTTAATATAATCTATATATATTTATTGAGTTTCTTAATATGCGTGTAACCACACATAACGACAGCTAATATATGACAAAGGGAGTATATAATAAGGCTAATTATTACATCTAAAAACTAAAAATACATTAAACATGGAACCCTCAATTTAAAAATACAAAATTATTTTTATGTGAATTACTTGTAAAAATAAAATTTAAGAATTTATTTAACCTCAATATTTATAATCAATCTTAGTCACTCATAACTATTTTTTTTTTTTTCTAAACATATTTCTTACACATGAGTATTTATTATTATTTTTTATTTTTTTTTAAATATTCCTTAATTAACTTGACATCTACAAAGTGTACCAATTTGAATATCGAAACTACATTAAGTTTCTAATACCCAACTAAACTTTGTTTTACATGAATGTTCACTTACCTGTTTATGATATGTCACTAAAAACTCTATTTTAAGTGTTATATGAAATATTTTTTCTTTAAAAATTTAAGAAAATAACTTGACTTCTGAAAGAAATTATGATATATGAAAAGATGATCATATTTTTTATATAACATAATAAATATTATTATTGCTATTAGTAAATAGTAAATAGTTTGAGTTTTACATTATTATATTTTCATATTTGTGGAATTTACATAATAAAAATAGGGCAAATGGCAAATAGCTCCATCACAAGAACACTTAATTAAAAAGGAGAAATCCAACTTTTCTGTCTTCCAAATAAATCCACATCATTGAAACTTATTTGCAAATAAGAAAAATTCTTTTATAAACCAAAATTACCCCCAACTACTTGAAACTCAACTTCAACTCCAATTTCATGATTTCCACCCCAATTTAGCCCAATTTCACCAATTAACCAATTTTGACCGCCACCTCCGGAGACCGCCGGTTATCCCCCGTTGACCGTCGGTCTCCGACGTTGGCAATTGCTTTCTTTTTTTTTTTTGAAACTTTTTTTTTCTTAATTTTTTTTCCTGCAGGTCAATAGGCGTTGACTTAAAAAAAAAAAACTATTTTTCCTTAAAAAAAATATTTTAATTAATATTATTGTCTTGGCCTACTATATATATTACTGTCTCCGACAATAATAATATTGTCGAAGACCGTAATTTAACTGTATGAGTCAGTACTTGAACTGTTTAAGACAATAATATTATTGTCTGAGATAGTTTTTTACTGGATTAATTAATTTTATCGTCTTGGCCTGCAATTTTGCTGTCTTTGATCGTAATATTATTGTCTTCAACCTTAATATTACTGACTCATGCAATAATATTATTGTTTAATACTAGTAATATTGATGTTCGGGAAAGTAATTACCATAATATTAGTGTTCGGGACAGTAATATTACTGCTTGGGATAGTAATATTACTGTTTGAGACAGTAATAATTAGTAATATTAATGTTTTGGCATTCAATATTACTATATATCTCACACAATAATTTTGATGTTAACACAATAATTTAGAGAGAAAAAAATTCAAAACATAAAAAAGTCAATGCCGGAGACCGGCGGTCAACCACGGTTGACCGGCCGAAAAAATAATTACGATAACCAAAAAGAAAATAACTTTTAACATATTTTGTAGTATACTGACAAGTCCTTGAAATTAAAATTAAGGCTACTTACAGATTATACTCCTAAAGTATGTGGATGGTAACACTTGTCCCTAAAGTAAGACAAGTAACACATGCCCTCTATATTAATGAAAATAACCGCAATATATTATATTTGCTCATGTTGCACTTAAATTTTAATCCATTCGTAGTTATTGTGTTTTTTCTTCCCATTACACCCCTTCAACCAGTATTTAAATTTCAAGGGATAATATACAACATTTTTTTTCTTCACAGAGTCTACTAAAATCTCAATTTACCACATAAAAATAATAATTAGGGGTCATTTCAAATAAGTCCATCAATGAGTACTTATTCATAAAGAGATCCAGACAAAAAACTCTTTTACCAATAAGTCCACACATGGTCCAGATTTTTGTAAAAGACTAAAATAGCCCATCAAACTTGAATATGTTGCATCCTTAACTTGATTTGACCTCAATTTGATCCCAAAATTCACAAATTATTCAATTTTGACCCAAAACTTTTTTTTTTCAAAAAAAAAAAAATTCAAAAATTTTTTATTGCCGCCGGATTCCGGTGGTCAACGCCCGTCTCTGGGTTGAATTTTCAATTTTTTTTTCTTCCGTATTTTTTCGCCGGTTTCCGGCGTTGACTTTTTCGATTTTTTTTTCTTCCTCTTCATGTAACATTTTTTTTCTTCGTTTAAACAACAATATTGTTGTGATTGACACTAATATTAACTATATTACTGTTAAACACAGTAAAATTAACTAAACTACAGTTTAACACAATAATATTGCTATATTAATCTTTAGCACAGTAATATTAACACAACAAAATTCATTATTATTGTGTCATAAAGTAATATTACTAAGTTGACCGTTTAAAAAATGTAAACATAATAAAAAGCCAAGAGAATTAATATTACTGCGAGTGACAGTAATATTAATATAACAACAGTAATATTACCGTCAACCACAGTAATATTACAATAATAGACAGTAATATTATTACGTTACTCCGTGAATAACTCAAACAAACAAAAAAATCTAAACAAAATAATAATATTGATAGTGGTGACAACAATATTACTATAACAACAGTAATATTACCATCAACCACAGTAATATTATTGTGTTTACAGTAATATTACAATAATAGACAGTAATATTATTACGTTACTCCGTGAATAACTCAAACAAAACAAAAAACCAAAAAAAATAATAATATTGATGTTCTTGACAGTAATATTACTGCGTTTACACTTATTTTATAGTCAACGACAGTAATATAATTACGTTGACTTGTCAACAGACCAAACAAAATAAAAAAAAATAACAAAAAATAAAAAAAATAATAATATTACGTTAATTTACTCTCAACGGCAGAACAATTACATAAATGTATTGTCAACGACAGTACAATTACGTTAATTAACTGTTAGTGACAGTATAATTACGTTAATTTACTGTCAGTGACAGCACAAGAACGGTCAACGTTTAGCGGCGGGCGTAAAAAATATAACAAACAAGCAAAACCAAAAAAAACTTAAAAAAACACTAAAAAAAATCAACGCCGGAGACCGCCGGTCAACGCCAGAAACCGGCGAAAAAATTCGGAAGCAAAAAAAAAGAAGTCAACGCCGGAGACCGGAGAAAAAATCCGGAAGAAAAAAAATAAAAAAAATCAAAAATTCAACGCCGGAATCCTACGGCAAAAAAAAAAGTTTTTGAAAAACAAAGAGTCAAAATTGGATTTTTGTGGTCAAAATTTGATTTTGTGGACAAAATTGATTAAATTGGGGTTACAATTAAGAATTGGGTATAAAGGGTTGGGGGTAATATTGACATACATGAATATTTCCTTTATTTATGATAAATATTAAAGGGATTAGTCCCTAAACCTAGAATAATAAAAATGTTTGGTTGGGGACATATGCACAATAACCCCTAATAATTAATACATGACTCTAATATGTTTCTCTTTACTATTAGTTAATAATATATGTAATAGTTGTTCAAATTCAGAATAAAAACTTCTTTAAAAAACTTTGAAATACTAACATGAGGATTTTTTTGTGGAAATATTAATGATTAAAATTATTTATTCAGTAGTTTTTTTTTAATTAATATCAGTTAATTGACCATATTAGTTATAATGACAATCATTATGTGTCTAAATTTTTAGGTTTGAATTCATAAGTTTATATCTAAAAATTGAAATTTGAGTTGCATCAAAACAAATATATTGGAATGTGAATAACTATTTTTCTTTTATTTAATTAACTAACTTGAGTTTTTTGTATTCATAATTTCACTTAAAATTATGTGGATGATTTTAAAAATAGAAAGTTATGGTATTGTGCTTTCTATTAATTTAATAAATTGGTTGGATTTCCTTTTTTTTTTTTTTTTTTCCCTCTTTTCAACTATTTTGTGAAACAGTAAGAGAGTAACCAAAGGGTAATTTTGTTATTTGCATATAATATTGACAAAAGTTAAAATTATTAACTGATGGAAAAGCTATAGGTGGCAAGTATTACTTTTCACCACTCATATACTAGTGTAATTTGTAACATACATTATCATTTATTAACTTATTATGTTTTTTTACATAATTAACTGTGGTTAAATCATATTATCACTTATACTAATAAAATGCATAAATAATAATAGTAAAAAATTTAAGAATTATTTAACCTCGATATTTCAAAATCAATCTTAGTCATTTATAATTATTTCATCTTATTTCTAGACATATTTCTTATATATTAGTTATCAATATTTATTTTTAATTTTATTTTATTATTTTTGAATAATCCTAATTAATCTGATATTGTTCACTTACATGTTTATGGTATGTCGCTGAAAAACTATATTATGAGTTTTGTACGAATAAATTTTATTTCAGAATTTAAGAAAGTAAACTTCGACTTTCAAAATAAATTATAATATATGGAAAGATTATCACACTTTTAATATATTATGATATAAATTAATTAGTTTGAGTTTACATTATTACATTTTCATATTTGTGGAATCTACGTGATAAAAATTATATGAGTACTAATTTGAAATTTGGGACTACTTCTGGTATCTAATGCTTAACTTAAAATGGAAGGATTTATTTTAAAATAATCATTGTAAAGATTTTCAAATGTAGTATTATACAAATAAAAATACATCAAAAATTTCAATATGTAGAAAAAATTACAAGAAAAAAAAATAAACTCTCACCTTAATATAAATATAGCGCCTGAAAAGACATTTGATTTTTGAACTACATTATTACTCTGTGTTAATTTTCTATTTTCATTTTTGTTATCATACAATTGACCCTAACTAATTTAAGTGGTGTAAACTTTGTTATCAGGGGCATAATATGATGCACAAAAATGTTAAGAAACAAAAAATCAGATTTAACTAGAAAATTGTTAAGTATACTAGGAACGGTTTAACTATATTTGAAAAATTCACAAATCGACTACCTAATATCTAGCATCCTTAGGCTTCATTTGGTTCCCATAATATGGCCATTTTTATAGTTGAATCTGGAAGGATATAGTACCCCATTCCCGAACAAACCAAATACTTGCAAAATATCTAGGTCTTTTGGGCCGATCAAAAATCAAATAAGGTCCTACTATTTGATTATTTATAACATATTTTCCAAACCAAAAGAGGTTTTAGAATATTTTGATATCTACGAATTATTTGTATTAAGAATATATCCAAAGGTAAATACTACTAGAAACTAGGAAGATTAGCGAAGTCTAAGTGATGTCGTATGAGTTCTAACTGCTTCATTAATTGTTAATTTTGAATTGATATATAGATTATAGAATATAAAAAAATGTGAATTTTCAGGTATTGCTTTTGGTTTTTTGATTGTGATGATTGGCATTACATGGATATACTTCACCATAAAGAAGAGGAAACTCATCAGAGTAAGAAAGAGATTCTTCGAGCAAAATGGTGGTTTGTTATTGAAGCAGCAACTTTCTTCTAATAAGGGTAGTATGGAATCAGCCAATATATTTTCTGCCGAAGAGCTTGAGAAGGCCACCAACAATTATTCTGAGGATCGTATTCTTGGCCGAGGGGGGTATGGAACAGTTTACAAAGGGATTCTGAGAGATAAACGTATTGTTGCAATAAAGAAATCAAGAATAATGGATGAGGGTGAAGTAGAGTTATTCATAAACGAGGTGGTCATTCTAACTCAGATTAACCACAGAAATATCGTCAAACTAATGGGATGTTGTTTGGAAACTGAAGTACCATTGTTAGTGTATGAATATATCGCAAACAATACATTATATTACCATATCCACAACAGCGGAGAAATGCCATTTTTTTCTTGGGATAATCGTCTGAGAATTGCAACAGAGGCCGCAGGTGCACTTGCATATCTTCATTCTTCAACAGGAATGCCGGTTATCCACAGAGATATTAAGTCCCCCAATATCCTGTTAGATGAGTATTACACTGCCAAAATAGCCGATTTTGGAGCTTCAAGATTGGTTCCTATTGATCAAACACGAGTGACTACTCTTGTACAGGGTACTTTGGGTTATCTTGATCCTGAGTATTTCCTTACAGGCCAATTAACAGATAAGAGCGATGTTTATAGCTTTGGAGTGGTCTTGGCTGAGCTTCTGACATGTAGAACACCTTTGTCAACTGAAAAGAGTGAAGAAGAGATTAACCTAGCTACTTACATTGTATTGTCGGTTAAGGAAAATCGATTGCTCCAAACTGTTGACCCAAGAATTTTGAGGGAAGGGAGTTTTGAGCAAATCAGTGCAGTGGCTGAGACTGTTAAAAGGTGTCTCGAGTTAAAAAGCGAAGAAAGGCCGACTATGAAAGAAGTGACAATTGAATTGGAGATGTTGAGAAAATATAATACACACTCAAACAGACAAGAAGTGATAAGTACATCTGATGGAGACATGGGATCGACAAGTGAGCAGCCACTTGATCTATATCCAGTTCCAGTAAATCCTGGATTCAACAAGGACGATTACTCTGAACAGTACATTTTAGATAGCCAGTTGTTTCATGCTATCAGTATACCTCGTTAAGTGGAAAAGAATAAGGAGGTTCTTCGGATTCCATGGTTTTTCCCATTTCTTAATTCTTTTTTTTTTCCGACTGTTCTTCTCGTATTCTTAATATCTATGTTAGAAGAGTTGAGTAACTCGCCATTAAGAAGCTTGCATATCCAAAATGGAGTCTAGAAACAACAGTTTTCTTCCGTAAAAGAAGAACAAATGATATACATGACACAATCTCTTATTTTGTTGAACATTTGAACTTCTTGGTTGTATCAATTCTAGTGATTATTTTAGTTTCTTGATCTAGTTGTAATATTTTGAAGTTTCACAAATATTAATTGTTTCAACCGGTGTATAGTATATTCAATATTTCTGGAGTTGCTGGTCTACATCATCAGATGATGTCTAATTTTCACAATCAACCATTACGAATATTATTGTGTGTTTCGATTTTTGTATTTATCTTTGAATGTATTTGAAGCAACAATAGATTTTAACGTGTCTATATAATTCTTGTATTAGAATATGTTTGCCAAAATATGGTATTTGAGTTCACTTGGAAAGTTTGAGAATTCAAGAAAGTATAAGAAATGGTTGAGCTCGGGAACGATTCAATAAACATTTAATACTCATGCGCTAGACGATATTCTTAACACCCCTATGTGCGTGCGTGTATGTTTGTATTCCCTTAGTTTTTATTTGATACTTAAAATTCGTAAGCTCTATATGGACTGAAAATTCATTGGGTTTTTGTTGTGTTTTCGTTTATGGGTTCTTTTATATGATCCATGGTCTCTCTCTCTCTCTCTCTCTCTCTCTCTCTCTCTCTCTCTCTCTCTCTCTCTCTCTCTCTATATATATATCTATATATATATATATATATATATATAATATATATATATATATGTGTGTGTGTGTGTGTGTGTTTATTTGAGTTGTGCTCTGTTTTTTTTAATTATTTTATTTTGTTAAAAGTGTGTGTGTATGTGAGTGTGTAAAAAGTGTGTATGTGCATGTAAGTGTGTGTGCGTGTGTGTAAAAAAGTGTGTGTGTGTGTAAAAAGTGTGTATGTGTATGTATGTGTGTGTGAGTGTGTGTGAAAAGTGTGTGTGTGTGTGACAGTGAAAAGTGTGTGTAAATGTGAAGGTTGAGATATTAAACCACATAGGTTGAGATATTAATCCCTAATAGTTGAGATATTCAACCTTATAAGTTGAATTAAAGATGCAATGAATCCATGTGGATCCAATCCGGATCGGTCTAAATTCGATCCACATTAAATCCATTTATATAGCTTGATTTTGGATCCGGTTCCTTTTGTATCCGATCCACATGGATCTGAATCGGATCCGATCCAAGTTGAGAAATTGCCACCCCTAGTAATAACATAGCAATTAATTAAGATTGTAAGATTAGGGGATTTAGCAATTGATTGCAAATTGTTAGCTCTGCATTTGAACTTTTAATGGATCTTTACGTTGTATTTAATATTATATTTAAGATTCATACTGCATCGAGTCATATGAAATCCAAATAGAATAATCAAAATGCAACATGAAAGTGACTGAAGGAAACTAGTCTTCCTCCAAAACTTAGGTACTCAAAACAGAAGCAACAACTCAATAGCAGAATCTCCTGTTGAGTGGATAATTTACACTCAATATGTTTACGTTACATGGATCTTCTATTTAGATTTAATTGTATTTTTGTTTTCATTGATAGATTTTGTATTTTAAAGTGAAAATCGAAAAATAGGTGTCCATGAAGGAAAAATGATCAAAAAAAAAGGAAAAATTTGCAGATAAGAAAATAAATCAAATTGGAAAAAGAAATGTCGCAACAGCTTTGGCAGTGTCCACAATTTCAATCAAATCTCTCTCATACAAAATCCAAATCACCTGCTTCCGGCGGCATTGGAAATATATTTGCAAAGGCTATCATTCGTACTCCGTGCAACTTTCCCACATTCGGACTCTAATATGCTCAAAATCAGAGAACAGATCCTGGTGGGGCAATGTGGCAGGAATTGAATCCTATTAGGTTTCGACTACTTCCTTATCAAGAAAAGTCTAGCATTTACACCATAAGAACGAGTTTTTACACCACAAAACGAGAAGAATGAAGATCGAAGACTCAAGCATAGTTTTTTCTTATTTATTTTATGAGTTTTATTTTGTTTATCATAAGAATTACAAGTAGCTAAGTTTTCTTATTCTAGTATTTTATTCGAACCATATGTGGGATTTGTGAACCCAATTCTATGATTTTATGCAAGTATTAATTTTGGATTATTTCTTCTAATTGATTTATTAAGTGCATGAACTTGATCAATTTATGTGCTTTATTGTTCTTTTTTAATGCATAATTCGGAAGATCGGTTTAACAATTAGAATTGTGGTAGAAGAACATATGTTGTGTTATCATAGCAATATAGTCAACCTCTTAGGTAGCCATTATTGAGATTTGTGTTTATTGCTTTGTTCTTGATTCAATTGCGAAGGAATACATTAGTTTTGTCATGAATAATAGAATTGTAATACACGCGCAAGCGGGTTATAATTAAATTAGCATCTCAGACTAGTCATCCGAATTATTGCTTGCATAATTGAAGGGAATTGGGGGATCAATAAATACATGGAGGGAGATAAAATCCTATGGCTTTTTAATTAGATTAATCTTCGTGTTATTTGCTTATTTGCTCTTCCTTGCTCTAATCTGATTTTTATTAATTTAGTTTAGTTTAGTAATCTTCTCCAAATTAGACTGTGTAGGGTGGACTTGAACATAGTTGTGAGAATCTAACACTAAGAATTAGACGGTTAAATATTCCTCGTGGGATCGATACTCAGACTTTTAGTCCTCTATACTACCTGTACGATACGTGCATTTGCATGTAGGTATTTTCAACCAACATGGTTTTGGCGTCATTGGCGGTGAATATAATAAACCGTTTATCTATTATGACTCTATATTTGAACAATTTTCTCGATTCACCCGAATTAATTTTTAGTTATATTTTTCTAAGTTTTATTGTATTTATTTTTTTTTTGGTTACATGTCAGGTTACAATTTTCACGCACCTATGATATGCCTCTTATTTGTTCGGCATGTGGTGGAAGTCATTACACTAACCTGTGCTGGGAAACACCGAAAGCGAATAATTTCATCGAAAATACCAACAGTGGTTATTGGAATACATACACCAACACGTATGAGCAGAGCGTTCCGAGCCAAGCTTTCAATGATTTTCGACATAGAGAGCCACAATTGGATGATTTTCAAACCTATTATGCAAGGCCACAAGAACCCACTATTGAGGAGCTTTATTTGAAATCCATCCTTGAAGAATTCATGAAATCCACTCAAGCACAATCCGAAAGCTGGAGATAGAATTGGAAGACATCAAGTTCCAAAGGTCTCATGAAAATATTTCAGACGACATCGAAAATGGTTGTAGCAAAGAAAATCCGTGTGAAGCTTGTAGTGATAAAGAATAGTTTAGAGCTAGAAAATAGTGTCAATGAGAGGGAAAAAGAACTTACGAAGACGCTTACACAAAATGAATTTGAAAATGCAATCGAGTTAAAACCCTATAGCAGGACATAACCACCTAATCCACCGACCTCTTTTGTATCTGGGAGTCGAGACTTGCAGCAGCCCAAGAGTATGGAGGACCTGAACCTGCAATCGAGAAGAAAGTTTCGTCGGCTGAAACCCTAACGTGATAGTATGCAGGTGGTATATGATTCGGTGAATAATAGCTGTAGGCTGCATGTGACGAACTCTAAACACCATCCCGCAACGAGCCTTTCACAGCTCATGAAACACGTACGGATCCAGCATATTGAGAATTGTTTGACAGTCGAGGAGACCATAACTGGATGGCTTGATTGATGGAAGAATAGAGAAAAGGCACCCGAAACAAAGCCGTAAAATATTTCCAAACTGAATGCGCACAGTCGGATGTGAGGAAGAGATGCTCAATAGTCTCTTCAGAGATCGAATGCGGTTATCCACGGGAATTGCTTTATTTTGAAGCTTCCAGAAAAATGCAGCCTCGTTATGTGGGATAATACTTCTCCATATACGGGAGGCCCAAGTGGCCGACGGCCGTGTTTCTCGGAGGTGCTCCCAGTATTCTTTCGACGAGAAAATTCCGGAATCCGTCAGCGTAAATGCTAAACGAACCGCAAGGTCAGTCTGCACCGCCACGTTACGAATCTGCTGGTGAAGAACTGAAGGAATAAAAGGCAGAAAACAAGAAAGCTGGGGCAGAGCTTCATAAACACGAAGCTTGGGATCTCTACGAACCGAACCTTTCAATATCTCCCCAATCCAATTATCCGCCCAGAAACTAACATCTTCAACACGTATTGTTTGTACCGAAAATATTTTGCGCGCGCGTATGTAGCCCATAAAGGATTATTGTTCATGACCACCCACATTAATTTACCATGTAAACAGCTCATCACCTGCTCCAACCCTCGGAACCCTAATCCTCCTTCCGCCATAGACGTACATGCCTTGACCAACCAACCCAATGAAACCGCGATTCTCCTTTCGAGCTCCAAAGGAAAGAGTACATGAGTTGCTCCACGCGAACAATAACTGCCCTCGGTACCTTAGCGCAATCCAGAGTGTAAATTGGAATTCTAGACAGAACCAATTTCATCAACGTCATACGACCTCCAAACGAAAGAAACTTAGTTTTCCACCCCTCAAGTTTAGCACGGATCTTCGTAACCAGGTGTTCATAATATTCCGAATTGGTCCGACCAACAAAACTCGGAACCCCCAAACAGAAAAGAGGGAAACCTCTAGCACGAATCCCCGTGATAGCTTCTATATGAGCCGTGGTAGTCGTAGCACCTTTGCCAACATAGAGACCACTCTTGCTTTTATTAATGAGCTGACCGACAATGATGCATACGAGAGGAAAAAATCGAAAAGCTTTTGAACAGAGTTAATCGACCCATTTGTGAAAATTAAAATATCGCGAGCATACAACAGATGAGAAATACTCAACTCCTGACGACCAACTTTGAACTCATGAATATGATTCTGCGATGTCTGTCTCTTTACAAATCCCGCCTTTTGATCGTCAACCAACTGAGGTAATAGGACGATACTCGCAAGCCTGGAAGCTAAAATTTTGGATTTAATTTTACCCGCAAAGTTGCCCAAACTAATAGGACGATACTCGCCAATATGATTTGCATCTTGCAGTTTAGGCAGTAAAATAGTACCAGTAACGGTAGTCGGTAGGTGGCCTCCGTTGAAAAGGTCGGCGATAAAGTCTGTCAAAGCAGCCCGAATAATATCCCAGCAAGTCCTATAAAAATGACCGGTAAAACCATCCTCCCCTGGATTGAGATCCCAGATATATAGCATCGTGGACTTCATCGCTGCTTGGGATGGCACAAAAGGATTGATTTTGCTCCACAGTAACAGATGGATCGAAGCAATACCGACGAAAAGGTTTCATCCAGAAAGAAAGTATTCACTGGATTACTTGATTTCGCCGACGTTGTTTGATAGTCGCATGATAGAACTTTGAGTTTCGATCACCTTCCATCGCCCAATCAAGTCGAGCTTTGTTACAAAGCAACTCTAATTCCCATTGTTCACATTGCTGAAGGTGTCTCATCCCGGGCGTTTTGATGCTGACTTTCTAACTCACTTGTCTTCTCCTGGGAAATTTTAATATTATTACGAACATCCACAAATGTATTCCAATTCCAATTTCTCAACAAACTTTTCACCCGCAAAAGCTTCGTGTAGAAGTCCTTCCGGGATTACCCATACAAGAAACTGCCCAACTATCCGCCACCACCAGTGGCGGAGCCAGGAATTCGAGATAGGGTGGGCTTAACATTAACGGGGGTTCGGGGGCAGCGCCCCCGTTTTTTTTTTTTTTGATTCATTTACATAAAAATATAGCACAAAATAACTACAAATTTATAAACTTAAACTAATATAAGCTATACTAAATTACTTGGGTGGGTGGGCTTAACATTGACGGGGTTCGGGGGCAGCGCCCCCGATTTTTTTTATATTCATTAACATAAAATAGCATAAAATAACCACAAATTATAAACTTCAACTAATATAACATAAATTTTTTGATAGATAAGCTAAACTAAATTACTTGGGTGGGCTAAATTAAACTATTTGGGGGGCTAATTATATATAGATATAATATATAGTATAAATTTTTAAATAATGAGAGTGGGCTGGAGCCCACCCTTGCCAAAGGGTGGCTCCGCCACTGGCCACCACCTTTGGAAAGGTAGGGTGATCCGTCCATAAAGAGCCTCCTCAAAACGTATGCAAAGTGGGGGCATAGAATCCAAATAAACGTATTCTCCTCCGCTCCACGAAGATAATGATGAAACCCTAATTTCCATGCAAGTGTAGATAGATACTGTGATCACACCTTAGGTTCTAGCAACCAGAAGACACACTTGTTGCCGAATAACGATCTTTAGATGATCTATATAGATTCTTTATTTTTAGGGTTTGTCTAGATCAACGCCGGAAGACCGGAAGAAAAAAAAAAGTCAACGCCGGAGACTTGCGGTCAACGCCGGAGACTGATGAAATTGTCCATAAAAATGTGTTTTAGGTTAAAATTGAATAATTTGTGAAATTTGGGGTCAAATTGAGGTTAAATTAAATTAAAGGATGAACTGGAACATATTAAATTATGAGGGGCTATTTTAGTCTTTTACAAAAATCTGGACCATGTGTGGACTTTTTTGTAAAAGAGTTTATTGTCTGGATCTCTTTATGAATAAGTACTCATTGAAGAGTTTATTTGTAAAGACCCCTATTACCCCTAATTGTCTGATATTATAATCACAAATCCTGGCCTCAAATTTTATATTCAACCGCCGTTCTATCATATCTTTCATTTTTTTCTCTTCTTTCTGCGACTGGAAATTCATGGCGATGGAGGCGGCGACGATGGAGGCGGCGACAAAGGCAACGACACATCTCAACTTCCAATGCGTGGATGCTCGACTTCAAGCATCTCGTCATCGTTGACGGACTGACGGCGGCCAATGAGTGGATGCTCGACTTCCACTCTTCCCTCCCACCATTAGACTGTCCCCGCCTTCTCCCCTCTCTGTTAAGTGTATATTTTTACACTTTATCATACCTTTTTATTCAAGCTTTTGGTGTGTTTTAACGATAATTGGTGCTTAAAAAGTTGATTTATTGTATTTTAGGTACAAATTGAAGAATTGGAAAAGTATGGGGTAAAAACTGCAATTTTGGAGAAAAAATGGGCTAAAAGTGAAAAAACCAAAATATGAAGATTTAAAGGTCGGACGACCGTCCGAATTTTAGATCAAAATGTGGGACGGCCGTCCGAGACCACGAGGCAGCGCAGTAAAAGGGATTTTAATTGCACAAGGAAACTGCCTTCTTCCCCAAGTTTTTCACCCTATATAAGACCAAGCCAAGCACACAATTAGGGATCCATCTTTTACGCAATTTCAAGAGCAACAAAGCAATAACGAAGAAGAAGAATTCGAAGACTCCAAGCATAGATTTATCGTCTATGATTTATTTTATTTGCGTTTTTGCTTTAATCATGAGTAGCTAAATTACTTATTTCTAGGATTTTATTTGGAACCCTATGTGGGATGTATGAACCCGTTTCTATGATTTTATGCAAGTTTTAATTCCGGATTATTTCTTCTACTTGTTTTATTAAGTTCATGAAACTGGCCACTTTATACGCTTTTTTGTTAATGTTAATCGCATGAATCGGAAGATCGGGTTAATAATTAGAACTGTGGTAGAAGAGCCTCTGTGGTATTAACATATGAATATAGTTAATCTCTTAGGTAGCCATTATTAAGATTTGTGTTTAATGCTATGTTCTAGAATTAATTGCGTAGGAATACAATAATTGAATCTAGGGTATTAGAATCGTAATACACGCGGAAGCGAGTTATGATTAATTTAGCATCTCAGGTTAATAATCCGGGTTAATTACTTGCATAATTGAAGGAATTGGGGGAGTAATAATCACATAGGGTAAGAATAAAATCCTAGGCTTGCTTACTTTGATTAAATCTTCATTTTAAATTGCTTTCTTGTTTTTGCTTGCTTTTTAATTTAGTTAATTCTCTCCAAATTCGACTGTGTAGGGTGGGATTGATAATAATTGCTAGGATTTAGCGCCTAGGATTAAATAATTAAATATTCTCTGTGGGATCGATATCCGGACTTAATTGTCCAGTTTATTACTTGTACGATACGTGCACTTGCGTGTAGGTATTACCACCAACAAGTTTTTGGCGCCGTTGCCGGGGATTATTTTAATTATTTATTTTATTCTAGCTCTAGATTTGAACAATTTTCACGATTCACCCATTTAATTTTTGTTTTAATTTTTTATTTTATTTTAGGCACTGTGTATGCGTAGGAGACTCGATCTTGCTCGAGAACCGTTTGATCCCGAAATCGAACGTACTTTTGGAGCCGCTAGGAGACGTCAACGCGCAACCAATAAAATGGAGGACGAAGAACGTAGACGCGCAGAGGGTAATTTACTCGAGGCCAATGGAAACCAAGTCCAAGACCCACCCCCTCAACTTCAATTACAACCAGCAGTTAGGCCACGGGCACTTCAAGATCACATAATCCCAACTCTCGACGGATTCCGCCCGAGCATCCAATATCCACCCATTGAGGCGCACAATTTTGAGATCAAGCAAGGCCTCTTAACGATGCTCCAAAATAACGGGCTATTTAGTGGATTGGCGGGCGAAGATCACCATCTTCACATTGTCAATGTTCTAGATACATGTAATTCCCATCATCAAAACGGCGTTTCCCAAGAGGCGCTTCAATTAATTCTCTTCAAGCACTCCTTACAAGGAAGAGCTCGCCAATGGTTGATGTCCCAAGCCCCCCACTCTATCTCGTCGTGGCCTCAACTCCTCAAGCTTTTCATGAAAGTTTATAGCTCACCCGAGAAGGACGAGAGAATCCGACGAGAAATTCATAATTTTGTCCAAGAGCAAGGCGAGCAATTATACGAGGCATGGGAGAGATTTAAAACTCTTTTGCGGCAGTGTCCAACACATGGAGTCGAACAATGGCGGCAAATCCACATCTTCTACCAAGGGATTAACGAGAATGCATGAACCTTCTTAGATGCATCAACCGAAGGTAATTTCATGAGTTTATCGATACCGGATGCATTTATCATGTTTGGTCAAATTGCACAAAATCGGTTTGCCAAATCAAGCGAAAGGACGGTTAGTGGAGCCAAGAAGGTTCCCGGAGTGTTGGAGTTAGATGCTATTACGGCCCTTTATGCTCAAGTGACCCAAATTGCTCAACAAAATCAACTCACTTTACAGCACATCAAACCAAGTCCACCACAACAAGTCCAAGAAATTGATTCTCCATGTTCTGAAATTTGCGGTGGATATCACTACACGCTCCAATGCCAACAAGATGTGGAATCGCTCAACTACGTCAATAACGCGCCTCGCCAATTCCAAAATCAAGGGTGGAAATCACAAGGGCAATATGGAGGAAATCAACAAGGCCAAGGGTATCAAAGACCTCAAGGTCAATTCCAAAATCAAGCCCCTCCTCAACAAAGCTATCAAGGCAACAATCCACCGGCCCCAAAATCAAACACGGAGGAGATATTGGCCCAATTCATGACCGCTACCCAAGCCTCGCTGCGGAATTTGGAGAATCAATTCGCTCAATTCGCTTTGAATCAAGAGAACCGTTCGGCGGGAGCATTGCCATCGAATACGGAAGATCCTCGAAAGCAAAAGTTCGAGACGTGCCAAGCTATCGATGTCAAGATCGAGAAAAGGGAAGAAATTCAAGTCAAGCCGCAAGTCACTGTAGCCAAATGGGTCGAGCCAATCCCATATCCACAAAGATTTCTAACAAAAACGATCGAGGTCGAGACGTGCCAAGCAGTCACCTTGAAGAACGGTAAGAAATTGGAGGAAGCCCCATGAAAAGAGAAAAGAAACACGGTAATTGAGAAGCCGAAAGTGAATGAGGAAAAAGAATCAACTCATGAAGAGCCACCATCAACGGTGACTTCACAAGTCCCTCCAATTCCTTATCCTCATATCAAAGATTTTTGGACAATTTGAAGGAAATTCGCATAAATATTCCTTTCATTGAAGTACTTCAAAAGATGCCACAGTGGATGAAATTCCTCAAGGACCTCGTGACGAAGGGTAAGAAATTGCAAGGGAACGAGATGATCCAACTCACGGAGCAAATTAGTGCAATTCTTACTCGGCCTCTTCCACAAAAACTCGGCGATCTAGGTAAGTTTACTATTTCTTGTACTATAAGAGGTAAAAATTTTAGATCGTTCATTGATTTAGGCGCTAGCATTAATCTTATGCCTTACTCTACTTTAAAATCTTGGGATAGGAGAAATTGAACCGACGACAATAACTCTTCAATTAGCCGATAGATCTTTAGTTTACCCAAAAGGTGTTTTAGAGAATATGTTAGTGAAGGTTAATAAATTTATCTTCCCTGTAGATTTCGTTATACTTGATATAGATGAGGATAGGGAGATACCTCTTATCGTAGGGAGGCCGTTTTTAGCCAGGTCGAAAACTCTTATTGATTGTGCCAGTGGTGATCTTACAATGACTGTGCATGATCAAACAATCAAATTCAATGTTTTTAGTGCTAATAAAAGTCCATGTGATAATAATGATTGTTTTACTATTGAGCTTATGGATTTTACAAATCATGAAAAATTTGATGTTTTGATCTTGGACAATGGAAAAGCATCTTTGAGTGCATGAGATGATGGCGGAAGCGAGAATCGGAAGGAGCAAGTTTACTTCATGGACTCAATTTCAACTCCTCCGAGAGAAAGCCATTCGAGTTGGGGTCTTAACGACGATAAAAGTGCAAGGAAGATATTGCCACCCAAGGAATCGAGCAAGCCACGAGAGAAGGATGAGTCAAGATATTGGGGTTGTAAGGATAAAATAAAAAAGGAATTGCACAAAGGACAATTGGTGTTATTGTGCAAATCCCGTCTTTGGTTATTTCCAAGGAATCGCAAATAGAAGTGGTCGCGGCCGTTTATTGTCCAAGAAATTCTTCCTCACGAGGTAGTCAAAATAAAGGAGCGAGATTCAAATCGTACGTTCAACGTGAAGCGGAGCCGGCTCAAACCGTATTGGGAAGCGAGTGATGATTGTCAAGTGACTTCGGTCACTTTTACTTGAAAATAAAGAAGCAACGTCCGGCTGAAGACTTTAAACTTAGCGCTTCTCGGGAGGCAACCCGAGCTTTATTGTTTTTCGTAGTTTTCTTTAATTTTTCGTTTCATTTTTATTGTCATAGGCATGCATTCTAATTAATTTATTTGAATTTTAATTTTCAGGGTCGAAAACATGGTCAGGGGGTCCAGACGGCTGTCCGAAATTGCAAGCAAAATCCCAGATGGCCGTCCGGGAAACAGAAGGCAAAATCATCACAGCATGTGGGACGGCTGTCCCAAAACATGCCTAATTTGTGGGACGGCCGTGCCAAAACCAGTAAGGAGAGACACATTTCGGACGGCCGTCCGAAATGTAGCACAAAAACCGGGACGACCGTCTGACTATTTTTGGGGCGTTTTAAATTTAAAAAATCAGATTTTATCCCCCATTACTTCCTAAGCCCTCCCCGTTCCTTCTCTCCAAATCCCACACACAAGCAGGCTAGAGAATCAAACCAAATTCTCCAAAATCTACTCTTTCAAGGCACGCCCACAAGGTGTTCGACAATTTGCTTCAACCAAATTTTGAGTTCGATTGTCAACCAATTCTCACCGAATCTATTCCAACCTCTCTCCCAACTAATTCGTCCAAAAAACGAGGCCGCACGAGCGAAACATCATCTTCCAAAAGGAAGGGAAACGGAAAGAAAAGTGCCTGAGCTTTTTGATTCTGATGAGGACGAGCGTGAGAGAGCGAGGGAGGAGCACCCCGATCACATCGACTCTGACTAAATCAGGTATTTTCTATCCTTAAACTTTGTGCTAATTTCGTTGAGGGCAACGAAAATTTTAAGTTTGGGGGTAAAAAATAGGTTTTTGTGCTTATCTGTTTTAGTTTGCATGTATTAGGTTTTATTTGTTTTTATTGCTTTTATTGTTTTTTTTAGAAATATAAAAAAAAATTGCTTGGGTCGATGCATCGATGAATTATGATGATGAGAGATGATCAATGTTTGATGATGAGATTGCTTGTTTTGTGTGGTAAAGATTAGATGTTTGTTTAACTTTCGATTCAGCGGAACTTAGAAGCGAATTATTGCTAGGAATCACACTTTGTGCATTGCTTTGATTGAATATTTTGTATTTTAAATTTGGAATTAATTTGTGCTAGATCATGCTATGTTCGGTTTAAAACTCACCTTAGGAAATTTATGATACAAAGTATTGAGTAGTGAGTAATTTGGGATATGATTTGGGCCTTCTTTGAACCGTTTGAGCCTTTCAAGCCGATATTTTTATCGAAATTATCATTAAAACCTTGATTTGAGCCTCGGAGAAAAGGTGTTCTTTCTTTTAGCCAGTGTGTATAAGGTAGAAAAGTGGAGATTCTTGAAAAATTACCCCTTGGAGTTCGGTTGAAAATTTTTATTACGTCATTCTTCTTCGAAAAAAAAAAGACAAATATATATGCTTCTATATATATATATATATATATATATATATATATATATTTATATTAAAAAAAAGGAAGAAAAAAAAAAAAAAAAAAAAGGAAAAAAAAAAGATGAAGAGACAAGGGAGAAGTAAGGACTAGTTGTTGAATTGTTTTGAAAGCTCGATCCATTGTCTTTAGAGCAAAAGTGGAGACTTTTGAACTCTTAAGAATCGAGTTTATTAAAGTCCTTAGAGGTGAATTCATTGTTTCAAATTTTGGCGTAATCACCTCAATTCAAGAAGAATAGCCACATTTACCCATATTTCCTACCTCGAACCAAAGAGCCTAACAATTGAAAGCCACAAAGCCCCAATGATCCCAATAGCTTAATGTTCGATAGTAGTAGAGTAGAATAATTTGGTGAGTATTTGGAGTCAAACATATGCATGTAAGTATAAATTCTTTCTATCTTTAATTTACAAATATTGGATGCTTGAAGCAATTGTATGATTTGTGGTTTTTGGTAATGGTGAGTGACTAAGTGCCGTTGAATTTTGAGCTTGCGAATGCCTAATAATTGTCATTATACTTACAAGTTCTGAAAACGTGAAGTTGATCATTGATCTATGTAGTGAGATGTAGTAGTTGAGTTATTTGCTTATTGATTATATTTTGCTTGAGGTCAAGCAAAAGTTCAAGTTTGGAGGTGAAAAAAAAAAAAAAAAAAAAAATATTTTTACACTTTATCGTACCTTTTTATTTGAGCTTTTGGTGTGTTTTAACGATAATTGGTGCTTAAAAAGTTGAATTATTGTCTTTTAGGTACATATTGAAGAATTGGAAAAGTATGGGGTAAAAACTGCAATTTTGGAAAAAATATGGGCCAAAAGTGCAAAAACAAAAATATGAAGATTTAAAACTCGGACGGCCGTCCGAGTTTTAGTTCAAACTGTGGGACGGCCGTCCTAGACCACGAGGCAGTGCAGTAAAGGGATTTGAATTGCACAAGGAAACTGCCTTCTTCCCCAAGTTTTTCACCCTATATAAGACCAAGCCAAGCACACAATTGGGGATCCATCTTTTACGCAATTTCAAGAGCAACAAAGCAATAACGAAGACGAAGAATTCGAAGACTCCAAGCATAGATTTATCGTCTATGATTAATTTTATTTTCGTTTTTGCTTTAATCATGAGTAACTAAATTACTTATTTCTAGGATTTTATTTGGAACCCTATGTGGGATGTATGAACCATTTTCTATGATTTTATGCAAGTTTTAATTCCGAATTATTTCTTCTACTTGTCTTATTAAGTTCATGAAACTGGCCACTTTATGCGCTTTTATGTTATTGTTAATCGCATGAATCAGAAGATCGGGTTAATAATTAGAATTGTGGTAGAAGAGCCTCTTTGGTATTAACATAGGAATATAGTTACTCTCTTAGGTAGCCGTTATTGAGATTTGTGTTTAAAACTATGTTCTAGAATTAATTGCGTAGGAATACCGTAATTGAATCTTGGGTATTAGAATCGTTATACACGCGGAAGCGGGTTATGATTAATTTAGCATCTCAAATTAATAATCCAGGTTAATTACTTGCATAATTGAAGGAATTGGGTGAGTAATAATCACATAGGGGGAAAATAAAATCCTAGGCTTGCTTACATTGATTAAATCTTCGTTTTAAATTGCTTTCTTGTTTTTGCTTGCTTTTTAATTTAGTTTCATTTAGTTAATTCTCTCCAATTCGACTATGTAGGGTGGGCTTGATAATAATTGCTAGAATTTAGCGCCTAGGATTAAATAATTAAATATTCTCTGTGGGATCGATATCCGGACTTAATTGTCCACTATTACTTATACGATACGTGCACTTGCGTGTAGGTATTACCACCAACACTCTCCGTGCGCGATATTTTGTTTGGTTGAAGATAATTGCCTTCTCTTTCACATTAGCATATTCCACAATTTGGATTCCACATTTTCAGCATAGAAAGTGGTGCTTACAGCCCCTGTAGGTTCCTATGACAAGCCCTGTAGGTTCCTATGACAGGGGGTGGTACTCTAGTACTAGTTTTTTTATTTCAAATTCACTGTTATTTTCTTTTTAAATTTTTTCAGTGTTGAATTTAGGCACATTTGTATTCCTCATTCCGACAAACCCGGCGATGAAAAAGCGCTTTGCGACCAAGTTCAGATCCGGTGCCGTTCAATTCAAGGAAAAAGTTTATATTTTTTTCTTGTTTATTGTGATTTTCTTTATATCATTTTTGCAATGATGTTTTTCAATTTTGTTTATACTTGTTTGCGTTACTTTGTCGTTGAATTCGGGTTTTGCTATTTTTATTTTTTTGTAATTATTGTCGAGAACTTTACAGTAGTTTTCGATAGTTTTACAATTGTTTTCGATATTATGTGTTGAGTTACACAATTTATAGTTGTTTACCGTTTCTTTTGTAGCTTAATTCGTTCATTTGTAGTTGTTTTTATTTTTTGTAAATTTGTTATTTGTAAATCACTGTGTTTTATATAGTTGTTTTTACAGTTTTCTAATAGTTGATTATGGCGAAAAAAACAAATTGTTGAAAAAAATAATTATTTTCTAATAGTTGTTTTACAATTTATAGTTTTTTTTATTAAAAATGGCAAAACAATAGTCGTTTTCCGGAAAAAATGCCAAAAGTAACTGAAAATTAAAATTAAGAAAAATAAAATAAAAAAATCAAAATTATAGTCGATTTTAGAAATATTATAGTTGGTTCTAGAATCTTTATTTTTTATTCAGAACAAAAAAACGGAAATTAAAAAAATTGAAAAAAAATTAAAATATTTTTTAAATAAAAAATTAAAAGAATGTTTTTTTTAAAGCTATTATTGTTAATTTTTTAAATAAAATAATAAAAAAACGAAAATTTAAATTTATTTAAATTATATATAAAAAAAATTAGAGTTTGCAGATGGGAGTTTATGGAAAGATTCTGGAAGCGATTTTTTGGGATATAATCACACGCCATTGTAGGGATCTCAAATTTTCCGGATTTTGTGTGTGTGTCTTCCAGAAGGCTATTTTCGGGAATCATTAAAATAGTGGGTTTTCTACTAATTTTGAAAATATGGCTGGATCCCCCTTATTAAAAAAACACTAGAGGGGGTTATGGCTAATAGTCCCTTAATAATATGAGTTGTTTCTGAATTTCCGTTGCTCAAAGGATGCTGGAAGCTGGGAGTCCACATGAACAAACGAAACATGATCCAGGGTGAATTAACACATGACGAAGGTCGAGAAGACCTACTGCAGGAACCGATTCAAGATTCCACTTCGCTGCAATATATTGACGAATCTCGTGGAGACTAGGTCTTCCCGATGAGAACTTCATAATCAATGTATTCTCGATTTGTTTATTCAGTTTTTCAACCTCCATCGAAGTGAACAATACGGCCAGAGCGTTGTCAATAAAGATAGGAGGACGATTTGCAAGAGGCACAGGAGTAAGGCGTGGTGGCGAGGCTTTCTCGCGCCGAGTGACCAAAGATGCATAAGAACATGGTTGAGCAATAGGAACTCCGTCTGACCGTGTAAGACCAGCAGAATCCGACAAGTCACGCCGGCTGGGCTCTGGCGGCGGCAGAATCCGACAAGTCACGCCGGCTGGGCTCTAGCGGCGGCTGCATAAATAACAGGCTAGGGCGTTATGTGCTTTGAAGGCATCAATAGTGTTGATGAGAAGGCAAATGTGTTTGTGGTAGAGGGTAAACGTAGACTTGAGGTTTTTGTGTACCGATTTGAGGGAGCGGCCGATGAACATCCCGTCTTGGCTTAGTACCGATTGATTGCAAAAAAAAAAAAAATACAAGCTAAGGTGGACCCTGACATATATATTGTAATGTTATCCATGCATTGGTTATAATTGAAATTGTAAAGACAATGGATGGATGCGCAATCTACAAATCATTGGATTGGACATAATAGTTCGATAACAAAAGTCTGGCAGAAGACGGTAAACTTAGCGCTTCTCGGGAGGTAACCTGAGCATTGAACATTTTTTTTTCCTATTTTTTCTAATTTTTAGTTAATTTTTTTATAATTTTATTAGAATATATATAAGTTTGCAATCTAAAAGTTTAATCATGTTTGGATTTTCTGGTCGAAAAACGCACACTAAAAGACCAGACAACCGTCCGAAAATCAAGTCATAACTCCAGACGATCATCCCAGATGATCATCAGAGACAGTACACCTACGCAAATTGGGAGGCCGTCACAAAAACAGTGCAAAAGTTGGGACGGGTGTCCGAAATTACTCCTGGAATTTTTAAGTTTTTGAAAAAAAATAGTAAAATAAAAATTGCTTGAAAGAGGAAGAGATGGAGTGCAACCAGGGGAGGACATTTCGATTGGTCAAGGTGTATTCTATCCTTAAACTTCGTTCTAATTACATTGAGGACAATGTAAATTTTAAGTTTTGGGTGGAAAAAATACTTTTGATGTGCTTTATATGATTTGAATTGCATGTCTTAGGATTTTTTTTTTTCTTTTTAGTTGTTTTCTTTAAAAAAAATGTTTGAGTTGAATGTATCAATGAATTGTGATGATGAAAGATGGAAAATGTTTGATGATGAAATTACTTGCTTGGTGTAGCTATACTTGAATTTTGGTGAACTTTCGATTTAAAGTAATTTAGGAATGAGTGAATTATGAGTTGCTTTCCTTGACAATTTTGTTTTTAAACGTGGAGTTAATTTATACTATATCAGATAATGTTCGCTTTTAGAACCCATCTTACGAATTTGGAAAGTGAAGTATAGAGTCGTTGAATGATTTGGGATGTGATTTGGGTCTTCTTTGAACCGTTTGAGCCTTTCAAACCTACCTTTAACATATTTATCACTAGAACCTTCATTGTGCCTTGGAGAAACAATTATATTTCTTTTAGCCACAATGAAGAGGGCATATTAGATGAAGATTTCTTGATAAATTATCCCTTGAAGCCTGGTTGAAAAATTTGTTACATTTTTCTTCTTATCATTAAAAAAGAAAGAAGAAGAAGAGAACTATAAGGGAAAAAGAAGACATTAGCAAATATCTATATCTATATCTATCTATATCTATATTCTATACTATCTACATTTATTATTATTACTATTACTACTATATTTTATTTTTTATTATTTATAAAATAATGAATGTAGTTAGTGGTTTCTTCCATTTTTTGTACTTCCAAAATTGCCCCTTTGATAGACAAGATTTAAAGGCCAAGAAATTAATATTAATAACTTTCTAACTCGTCTTATCTACCTAATTTCACGAAGCACGAATGAAATACAATTTACTCTACAAATTAATTGATTAGTATTTGAAGATTCATCTATTATCTACTGCCGTGTAGCCCGTAAAAGAATATTAAAAGGACCTCTCATAAAACATAAAATTTGAGGACAATTAATTTTATTTAAATAGGTAAAAGAAGATAATTAATATATAGATAGAAGGAATAGCACTTTATTATGTTTAGTCTTTACACATTGGGTCATAAGTAGTATAGATTATTGACCTTTCATTGGAAAAGATGACTTAGCACAAGAAATAATAGGTTACAACTAAAAGGGGTCATTAGCAATAAATCATCATATAGATATTAAATGGTGATATGTCCACTCCTTAAATCTTTCTTTGTGATCACCCCTACAAAGTGTATTTCCAATTCTACCCTTATGTCAATTAGCATAATTAGACTCAATTATTCCTTTTTTTTTCTTTCCATAACAATAATCTAATTCCTAAAAATCTGCTTCCAAATTCCTAAAAATTTGCTACCAAAATTCCTAAAAATTTGCTACCAAAATTCCTAAAAATTTGCTACCAAATAAAAAAATGATTTTTTAATTTTTTTATTTTTTAATATTTTCGGATTATTTATCCATTTTTTATTTTTTAATATTTTTTTTAATAAAAATAGTTTTAAAATTTTATTTTATATGTTGACTATGTAGACATATTCTTTCATTATATTACAATTTTTTACATTTTCAACTTAAAAATTCCGATGATATAGTGTGGTATAGTCATGTTTACCAAATTATATAACACAACGAAGATTCCCTATTGCTTACAAAAACAACCCATTCAAAATCCACACAAAAAAATAACAATTTTGAATCTAGTTATTAGAAGTCAACTTGAAAACTAGAAGATAGAACATATTCGAATATGACTACAGTCATATTCATCAATAGCCATATATTCCAATATGACTGCAATGATATTCGAAAAATACATAAATATGACTATAGTCATGTTACAGCTGCTGTTCAGATCTGGAAAAAAAAATCGAAGAATACATAAAAAAAGATAGAAAAGTAACGAAAAAGAGGCATGGGAAGTCAACGACAACGGTGGTGGTGGCGGTAGTGAAGAATTGAGAGTGAGAGAGGCGGCGACGGTGGTGGTGGTGGACAAATCTGGAAAAGAAAAAAAAAACTGAGAAACCGAGAAAGATAACGAAAAAGAGAGAAAGAGCCTTACGTGGAAACGAATGGCAACAAGCGGCGACGGTAATGGTGGTGTACAAATCTATGTGGAGACGATGGTGGTCTAAAGAGAGAGAAATCGAGAGAGACAACAAACACAGAAAATAATAAATCACTAATCGAGTGAATCAACAATAGTCATATTCGAACCAGAGTAGTCACGTTGATGCTGCTGTTTCAGAACTGGAGAAAAAAAAAATCGAAAATAATGAAAGGGAGGGAGGGGGAGGCGACGACAACGACGGTGAATGAAAAAGAGAGTGAGGACGTGGCTACGGTGGCGGTGGTGAACAAATCTGGAAAAAAAATTGAGAAATCGAGAGAGAACGAAAAAGGGAAATCTTTATGTAACGCATCCGACAAAGGGCGGCGACGAGGTGGGGGAGGCTCCGCCGCCACCACTTGTACGGAGGAGGGCCTCCTGCATTAGGTTTCGGCCGACCGGTGGTTAAAAGGTATTGTTGGCTCCGGAGGTAATGAGTGCACGAACAACGGTGGCTATGGTGAGCGGACTACGGCGGTGGTGTCAAAAAGATGAAGGAGTACGCCGGCAGGTATACAGATCTGCAGAAAGAAGAAGAAGAAAAAAAAAGACGAGAAATTGGAAACGAGAGAGAGAGAGGGGGAGTGAAAGAGAGAAATAAAATTGTATCAAGTTAAAAACCGAACCACATAAGGGCACTTTAGTCTTATCATGTCTGGTCAAGGAGGTCTCACTAATTAATAATAAACTTGGGTGTAAGCAAAAGTCTCTAAAAGTCAATTGAGTTTAGTTAAAAATATTTTCCATTTGACGGTTATTGCATATTTCCCCAAACTAAAAAACATTAATTGCTCATTACTCATCAACAGAAAACGCATGAACATCCAATGAAACTAATATTTAATTCCCAAAAGGAAGAAAATAAAAACACCGAAAAAAGTCATTAGACTTCGGATTCTTTTGGTTTCTGATATGTGTAATGAATACATCATAATTCTTGATGGAGTGATCTGATCTCCTTCTGAAGCCTTGGTTGATGAACTTCTGGGTTACGTGCACAAGGGAAGCTTTGTCATACTTATGCATATCACTAGTCGTATATATATATATATATATATATATATATATATATATATATATATGCATATAGATAATCATATATATCCGTCTAAATATATAAATATATGAATGTAAAAGAATTGTTATCAATATTTATTTTTAAATATATTAGAGTCCAATTCATATAATACTTCTCTTAGGACATATATATATTTACATATATTTCTATCTATGTATGTCTCTCTAGTACTTTTCTGGAATAGAAGAACAAAACAACAAAGATACACTAACCTCCATTCATATATCTCTAGAAATTCAAGTCAGGTCTTAGGGCTTATTTCCGTGGCTATATGTGCCTCCCAGACACA
>NW_012193585.1:70000-132144 GCF_000504015.1 Erythranthe guttata | reverse complement strand
TACAAAAATATAATATAAATATATATATTTATCTTTATATATATTTATCTCTCTCTTTCTATATCTATCACAAACAAAATATATATATATATATATATATATATATATATATATATATATATATATATATTTATATTAACTTAAAAATACACAAAAATATACATAAATAAAAGCGCTCTCACCCCCCCCCCCACCCTATCTCTATCACTCTCTCAAACACACGCACACACGCAGCGCACTCATATATATATATATATATATATATATATATATATATATATATATATATATATATATATATATATATATATATATATATATATATATATATATATATATATATATATATATATATATATGTTGGCGCCATATTTCCGGCTATTGAAGATCGAGGAAATCCGCCAAGTTTTGGAATTAAAAGATTGGCAAAGATTTGTTTTCCATATTTATTTTGGAATTTATTAGAGTCCTATTCTTATAATACTTCTATTAGGACTTAGATTTATTTCCATGTATTTCATTCTAGTTAGGTATCTTTTGTACTTATCTAGAATAGAAGTAGAAATCAACTAGGATTCTATTACCTAGTTAAATAGATTTCTTGGAGTTCAAGTTAGGTCTTAGGGCTTATTTTCGTGGCTATATAAGCCTCCAAGACATACAATAACCGTGGGCATTATTTGGGAGAAAAACCTCTTCATAGCATCGAAGTTTTGCCAAGGCGTTCTGCGGAGCAGGACTGTGCCATCGTTGCACTGTGCCAACATATACAGATTTGCTGTATAGATCTCTAGGGAGATCAGCCGCGTTTTCTGAAGGGAGTTCAGGCTTGAAGAAAGTTCAAGGCACGCGGAGTGGAGCTGCTGTAGAGAGAGACACGGAGTTCGAGTTGTGTACAAGAACGGCGTAAAAATTAAAGAGGGAGTCTTTATTATTTTTAATAAGTCCTATTAATGTACACTGTAAATCTGAACTAGTGAAATCGTGTTTGCAGGTCCACGTGGATGTAGGGCACATTTGTGTCTGAACCACATTAATTTTTGGTGTTCATTTATTTGCTTTAAGTAGTTTATAACTGTGTTAACACAAGAATTATAGTTGGCATCAAGAGCCTCTCACTAGATATACATAGTGTGTGATTTTGGGAATTTGATTTATTTGCATTTTATTTTCCATAGGAACTATGAATGGTCATATGGAAGGCGGTTCCACGACTCGCCCACCACTGCTTACTGGAACCAATTACTCTTATTGGAAGACCAAGATGAAGATGTTCATCAAGTCAATGGATGAAGATGCATAGCGCACAGTTCTGACTGGCTGGAAACGACCTGTTGCCACAGATGAAAAAGGAATCGAAAGTGAGAAACATGAAAGAGACTGGAACAAAGCTGAGCAGATTGCGGCAAACAAGAATTCCAAAGCCTTGAATGCTATATTCAACGGAATTGACACCAATCAATTCAAGATAATCTCAGCATGTGAGTGTGCCAAGGAAGCATGGGAAAAACTTCAAACAACCTATGAGGGGACTACCTCTGTTAGATTATCAAAACTTCAGATGCTTGCTACTCGTTTTGAGGATCTTCAGATGGAGGAAACTGAAACCGTGAGCGATTTGAACTCCAAATTATGCGACATCGCAAATGAAGCCCATGGCCTCGGTGAAACTTACCCTGAAGTAAAACTTGTTCGTAAAGTGCCTAAGATCTATGCCAGACCGGTTCGCATATAAGGTCACTGCTATAGAAGAAGCAAGTGATGTGGACTCATTGCGGCTTGAAGATCTGATCGGAAATCTACAGACCTTTGAAAACAAGCTGAACATCAGTAGAATGGATAAAGAGAGAAAAATCTCTTTACAAACTGTGTCTGTTATGACACCATCCGTGCCCTCAGCTCCCATGACAGCACTCGAAGTCAAGCTAACAAAATCCATGTCTCTAATAGCCAAAAACTTCGGAAAACCCGTGAAAATGAATGGACATCCCAGAAGTCCTACAAACAAGCAAGAAGTTAGGAAGGGGATTCGATGTAGAGAATGTCGTGGCTATGGTCATATTCAATCTGAATGTGCAAACACTCAGAAGAAGCAAGGAAAATCACTTGCTACACCTGGATTGACGATAACTTTGAATCTGATGATGAAAGTGAAGCAAGTGATGATGAAACTAGTATTGACTTCTGTGGTACATGCAGGGTTACTGACGTGACACAAGATGTTGTCATATGCACTGAACTACCACACCTCAGGTATGCTACTCGTAATCTCGAGAATCATAGAAATTTAAACACAATTTTTTTGCCCACAGGAGAAGAAGATTCAGAGAATGATAAAGAATGCTCCATTGAGATGATTCAACAGCAACTGAATGATCTTCTAAAGCAATGTCATGAGGTTGGTGATGAAAACAAGCGTTTGAAGGAGAAAGTAAAGGAACTGGAAGAGGAGAATGAAGCAGTTAAAGTCAACCTGAAGGCCAAAATCGATGAGCTTGAATTGGAAAATGAGGCACTGGAGGTAAAACATGATTTTGCTTTGAAAGATATTGACAATCTAAAAGAATTGATGAGACATTTGCGAAACAACGATTGCAATAAGACAAGGCAGATCAAGAAAAATCTCCTCCAATGAAAAATGCTGAACCCTGCCTCAACCTGAAGTGTGACAACTCCCCTGTCGCAACAACGTTAGAGGCGTCAGTCAGTAAGTTAAATCGCACTACGATTCTTCCTTCAAACAGGTTAGATGAAATTTTAAATGCTCATCCCTCAAATCCAGATAAACTTGGTCTTGGCTATATTGGGAGTAAGTTCGATGGTAAACCTAATCCAAATCGAAAAATTAATTTTGTGAATAATACTGTCAAACCTACTCCACAACATGTTGCCTCACAGTCTTATACAAAAAAGTTTGTGCCAACTTGTCATTTCTGTAACAGCCCGCATTTTCATAAGCATTTATATATGATTATATTGAACATATAGTAAATACGAATATACGTGCATTTCATGAATCGAGTAGCAATTTATACGCTCTCTATGTGTTTATGTGATCTAGATACATTATAGTATTTTTAGAAGTAGGCATTATTATTAATTGAGTAGTTGATTCTAATTATGTGATTTAATGAATTATGTGCTTTAGTCCATGGATTTTAATGATGTGCTTTAGTTGATAATTAATCTATTAGGATAATATGAGATTTAATAAGTTGTGACATGATAACTAATTTCTATTTGGCCTCATATTGAATTTATGTGAATTATATGGGTTAATGCTAATAATTAATAGTTATGTGACCGTATGTTTTGTGTGTGTGAATTATTCCCTAAGAGTATTAATTACTAAAGACTCCCCTCTTCTCTTCTATATTGCTAAGGAGCCCCCAAGGTATTTTTCTCCCAAATTGCTAATAAAACCCCAATATCTTTTATATTGCAAATAAGGGCCTCATCTCTCCTATAAATAAACCCCTCTCCTTCACATTCCCTTCACACCAAACATCAGCCAAAAAGGCTCTCTCCTCTTTCCTTCTTCATCGATCAAAAGCCCCAAGAAGAATTCTCTTCTTCCACTTCAAGAAGCTCCCCTTAAGCCCCTTCCTCTTCTCTCTTCAATCCCTCTCGAAAAGAGAAGCTCCCTCTTCTTCAATTCTGCTGAAAATCTTCAAGAAACAACCCCTTCACATCCTTCAAACCTCAGCCCCAAATCCACCAAGAACATCCAAGCCAAACCCGCCGAAAATCCACCGAGCTTTGGTTTTCTTACACCTTCATCTTCGATTTCTTGCTCTTGGGTAAGGACCTTTGTCTTTACTGAAATAATAACCTAATTAATATAAATTATATGGGTTTTAATGAATTATATGTTAGTAGTTTTAATTTTGGGCTTTAGAAGATAAAGTTCTTGATGAACACTACTTGAATTTCAGTTTCGTAGCTTCTGATTGTATTGCATGTCTCATCGGGTAATCCCTAAGATAAAATTATGAAATTTTATGGTCGTCTAGATCTTTCAGTTACCTTCGAGTGGATATAAATTATTCATAAATCGGATTTGTATTGAGTGAGTTATGAATCGTTTTCTGAATCTGCACAGTTTCGGAGTCATCCACGAATTATGTGTTAAATAGCTTTTTATACTACTCTTATTGAAGTGATTTCACTCGAATATGATTATGTACTTATGAAACTAATATTCTACGAAATTTGGTAATTTTTGGATTAAGTGATGAATTATTTGGTATTTTTAAAGTTAGTGGATCTGTTCTGAATTTCTGCTTATGTTACTGCACTAAATTGATTATATCTCTTACATAGGTGAGTTTCTTCATAAAATTTTTTAACCCTATAAACAAGACTTAGATATGAACATTTGTTCCAAATTTCATCAGGTTTGGACCTACGGTTTAGGAGATATGAATTTCTGAAGTTATAGTGCCTAAACTGCCAGATCTGTTTTGATCAAAGATGTAGATATAGATCACTAATGAATTTTCAGGTTCTCAGCCTCGGAGTTTACTGCATGTTTCACAGATGCCCTGTTTTCATAAAATCACGAAATTTCATGGGTAACTAGATCTTTCTGTCTTCTTTAAATTGATATATTTTAATCATCAATCGGATTTCAGATGATTAAGATATGAATTATTTACTAAAGCTGCACAATTTTTGGAGAAATTGCTTTTAAAATCGATGTTTTCCTAGTTTGATTTCCTCGATTCCACTTGGAATATATGTATAACTTATAAAACCAGTTTTCTGCAAAGTCCTACATTGTTTTAACAAAAGGGTGATTTATTGGGTATTTTCAAAGTGGTTGGTTCTGTTTCTGAGAGTGTGACCACACTCCTGCACTGTTTTACTCATTCCTCTTAGTCTACTAGTTATTTTGGAAAAATGTTTTAAAAGAGTCTTGTAGACTCATACAGGAGTATTGTGTCAAAGTTTTAGAATTTTTGAAGTTATGGTCTAAGAGAAATGTATTTTCAAAGTTAAGGTGTCAAAACTGTCCGATTTTCCTGAAAACGAAGTTCTTTGAATTAAAGGGGTCCTTTGTGAGCATGATTTAAACTCTTGAGACATGATTTAATATGGTAATGAATATAGATTATAATGTTACATCTAGAGAACCATTATTAGAGTACTTATAAGTAAGATACAAAGACTAGTATATATTTAGAACTATAAGTTGTTCTTGAAACTTTCTATGTCCTAGTACTTCTACTAGATTTGATTTTCTATAGTCCTTTGAATAGGTATTATGTGAAATATTGAAATTCATGATGATTATGTGAATAATGTGTTTTACTCTTATGAGGTATAAGTATGTATATATAAAAGTATATGTATATGTATATCGATAGTTTAGACCTATGATGTTATAGGCGTACTCCCTTCGGGTTGAGGAAACTTATAGCCCATAGTTATAAATTAGAGTATATATATACGTATAAGTACCTATGTGTATATACGTGTAAAAGTATATGTGTCTTTATTACTAATGTTTGATCTATGTGTGCTTACTATTGTTCCGGAATTTGCTCCCGAATTGTATGGTTTGATTATCAAGTTATGTGATTTAACTCCTTCGAATTATGTGAATGACATACTTGGAATTACTACTGTTTATTTGAATGGTGCATTAAGATCTTCAAATTACGTGCATTCTTCGAGTCATTAATTGGTATCGCACGGTCTAGTATAGAAGAGTCAAAACGGTAACGTTGCTTCGGTGAATAGACACGGGATACGGCGGGCCGGTATCCCAAAACGACAAGTTACTATAGACTGCAGGGTGGGTAGCTCTCACCAAAGACCGGGCTCAGTATAAAAATGTCTATTGTCGATGCTTACGTTAGGGTTTTGATAGGGATCCTGTCATACGCATCTACGCATAAAAATGATTTTAGAAGAAAAATGATTTTCTTTTGAAAGAAATTCCGTTTTGTTTAAAAGGGGAACTTCGTTCAAAGAGACTTTATGCCTAAATTGGATTCCCAAGTAAATTATGAATTAATTTACATGAATTATTCCCAGAACGATTTTCAAGTAGTTTTCGAAACAAAACCATACTTTTGTTATAATGCTCTCGATTTCAAGAAAAATATGTTATGTGCTTATATGTGTAATTATATGCTTGAATATGTGTGACGTGTTTGTACAGATAACATAATTAGTTGGAAAGGACATAGACGAATACTTTAGGACTCCCATAGGTCGTGAGTGACACGTTGAGAGAGGCGTGAGTTCGTCAGACTAAGACTAATGTCCTTACTGAGCCAGTGTTTGGGCTCATGCTTTTATGCAAATTATCTTTTCAGGTTCTCCAAGCTATGTAGGAGGCCGGCGGAGAGGAGTTCGAGGAATCACGAGCTTTGGTGCCTAGATCATGTTACTCGTATTTTCTACGCAACGTTTTATCAAAAAAACTAATCACATAGTATAATTTTATTTTGTACTCTGATTGGAACCCAGTCTATTAGACGGGGGTATCTTAAATAAAGTTTATTTCCTTCCGCTGTCTTACGAGTGTTTTCTAAACCCCGGTGATGTTTTATGTGGATTATTCCGCCACCTCAATATTATTTTCAAATTCCCGTTCATGTTATGGTACACTCTCTATGAAAAATCTTATTTTCCGATTGTGGGTTATATTTGAGGTAAAGGAAAATGGTTCTAAAATTTTAAAGTGGTTTTTCTCCAAGTTCAAATTGTTCCAAAAGTTTTTAATAAAGTCCGTATTTTCTAGAATTTCTTTTAAATCATTGAGGGTGCTACAACATGGTATCAGAGCAGTGTATTAAACACTGGATTCCTAATTATGGTTCAAGGCACATGTGATTCCTCCTCCGATTCCCGGCCTAAGTAATAAGGTATGATTCTTAGTTATGATGACTTGAAATAGAGAACCTAGAATTTTATATAAATTTACTCATTGACTATATCTCGAGTTGATCTTAGTAAGATTTACAATCTCCTATTACACTATGTAATATGAATAATGAGGTGCAGATAATTTATGTGATTTTGGAGTTTTATGTAATTTGGTGTATGCCATAGTGTTGATCGAATATTTGAGATAAGTACCCCAAAACATTTGGTATTTCACATTATGACTTAGAATTAAATCTTATGTGATTTATAAATGGTTAAGTGATTCGAACCTTCTTTGAGTATTCTATGCTATAATATCATTGATTGAGATTTGCATATGAAACTATTTAGTGTATTGAAAAATATTTGTTTCCATAAAATAATTTTGGGAAGTATTTGATATTTTGTTTAATTGATTCATGCTCTACCTTTATGCTTGTTGATCTTGCATGTTTGTTTAACTTGAAGATCTAAAGTCATGATGATGGTGTAATTATAAAATTTTCGAATTTATAAGAATTATGAAAGAAAAAGATTGTTTTCGATGTTTAAGGAATAGAGCGCATGTTTCAATCAAGTCCGAAATTTTCAATAAAACTTTCAGACTTTTACTAAGTCGGATTCTTAAATTAAAAAGAAATTTTCTTCATAGGAGAAACTCGTTTTTCTTTAATTTTTCCTTGAATTTGCTTGAATGAAGTGGTGGGTATGAATTGTTGTCTCTAACTTATTTTGAATGGACTTGATGATCTAGGAGTATAGCAATTGAATTAATGGGTGTATAAATAAATCTTTTATGTGCACCTCATATGTTAAGTGATAAATCGTGGATATTGTACCACATTCTTACATGCGCCCAATTGGTCGAGTCTAATTTTGTGGTAGTCTACATGTATTGAAATATATAAGATTAGATCACATTAATCCTAGTTTACTTGAACAATATAAGAATTAAGAATGTTGTCCCTCGATGATGTTTAATTCAAATTATTCTAAGATCACTTTACAACTTCGTGAATTTCAACGGTAAAGAATTACGTGATATGCTATAGATTTCTCACTAAGTTCTTGTCATATGTCCATTTCTTGATTAATCTATGTGTTCGATTATTATATGATCGATTTGCTGAAATAATTGACTAAGTGTGCTATTAATGTTATGTGACATGTATGTGAAAAAGTATGATCGACTCTTGTTACAAATTAAGTATTTGTGTGCAATTTAAAATTGATATATATGAATTATGATTTTTTCTACGTGTATGGATCTAAAGGATTTTAGGGTGGAAAATAGAATTTTCGAAGTTGTTGCATAAATTAAATCTTTAACTTCATTTTTCTGCATATATTGAATAAAGGTTTTCGGATTTTTAGGGGTTTTTCATGAAAAAGTGGATTTTGAAATTGTAGTGTGGTTGCATGTGTAATTCGAAAGATTTTTGGGTCAAATCTGTAATTTTTTAGAAGTTAGTTTTAAATTGAATTCCAAAACTGTTTTCCAGCATTTAGTAAAAGACAATGTCAGTTTTTGAAAGGTTTTGCAAGAAAAAGGATTTTTGGAAATTTTTAAGGGTCTTGCATGTATAGATCTAGAGAAGCTAGGGTGAAATATGTAATTTCCGGAAATTCTGCATAAAATAACTTCTAACTGGATTTTTCTGCATTTATCGAAATTTCAGTTGAGTTAAGGGTTGATTTTCATGAAAATCTGGATTACGAATTTTTAGGTTAATTGCATGTGTGAGTCTTGAACTTTGGGGTCAAACTGTAATTTCCAGAAATTAGGGGGCATTGTGCTGAATACTCGAGATCTTCCAAGCTGATATGTTTTCTTGATCCTAAATTAATTAGCAAAGGAATTTTGGATTAAGTAACTTAAGGAAAATATAGAAATGAGTAGGTCCCTAATAAATCTTTGTGTGTAGTATGTGGTTGTTTGTCACTTGATTGATATTTGTGATGTCTTGTGGTGTTTCAAATTACTTGTGGGTTGTTGTGGAATATTGGTATCTTTATGTACCCAAATGGAATTCCAAATACTTCAACCATGCCACTTTTGATATTAAGTAAAATAAATTGGGAAAGGATGTGTTGACATCAAAATTGAGATTAAATTACGAATTAATAGCCCAAATAAATTGGTTATTAATTTGGATCCCGATTAAAAGTCCATAATAAATTTGGGCTTATATCCATTTTTTGAGATTAAATTACAAATTAATAATCCAAATAAATCGGTTGTTAATTTGAATCTCAAGTCAAAGCCCGTGAAGAGTTTGGGCTTTATATCGAAGTCCATACTAAATTTGGGCTCCGCAAATGTGCGATGTGAGTTAACTCAAAATAAGTACTAAATTCTTATTCATTTGGGTTAGCTATTTGGGCTTATAAAATCTAGCCCACGTGAAGTGGCAAGTGGTCAAGCCCACCGGTCCAAGTTTCAAGTCAAGAAACCCTAAAACCGAGTCTATAAAAGTAGGTCTCAAACAAGGGGTACACAACCATCAAGCAAGGCGTACATCAAGCACTCAAAAGCTCTCAAGTCTCGAGCTCTTGCCACGACGAAGAACAACAACCGCGGAGGTTCTACATCTTCATCAAGGCACCAAATCCACAAGACCTAGAAATCCCCAAATCGATTTCTAGATACTCATATCTACTTCCGCAAATCAACGGTGGAATCAAGCTCTCAATTGAAGAACAAGCTTCGGCCCTTGGATTAAATCTAGGAGAAGAATCAGAGGAATCAACAAAGATTGTAACCCATTTTCGTTTTGATTAAAATATAATTATTTGTTCCTATTTTTTCTTGTCTTGTAATTTATTTTGCAGACATTTAAATTTGAGGTTAACAAATTGGCACGCCCGGTGGGACAACTTTGCCTCTCATCTCCTCTCCTACATCGAAGCGCATATCCACGTGTTCAACGATCCAATGGCTCCAAAGAAGAACCAAAACTCTTTGATCCAAAAGGCTACCGAGATTGCCATCGTCGTTGGTTTATCATCCACCGGGGGCAAGATCGAGAATACACTACGACAAACGGCTCAAGCTCCTCAGGCTCGAAAGAGATCGACTCCAAATCTCAAGCCTTCACCACATTGTCGGTTATGGTGGTTGATGCGACTTCCGTGGATGAGCAATTGGCGCACTTGGCCCAAACAGTGGCCAATCTTCAAAAAATAGTCGAAGACAAAGACATGAAAATCGCTCAATTAATGGATAAGTTGGAACAGTCAGAGGTTGGGGAGTTTAGCCCGAAGCACGAATCTTACCCGCTTCGTGACGAGAAAGCAAAGCAAGTGGAAGAAGCACAGCCCAAGGCGGACTTCGTGCAAGGTGCCACTCATTCTTCGATGTCGGTTGCCACGCTATCTGTTCAACAATTGCAAGAGATGATTGCCAATACTATCAAAGCGCAATATGGCGGACCATCTCAAGTCTCACCCATGTACTGAAAGCCGTACACTAAGCGGATCGATGCATTGAGGATGCCAGCGGGATACCAACCCCCAAAACTTCAACAATTCGACGGAAAGGGGAACCCCAAGCAACATATTGCTCATTTCATCGAAACTTGCAACAATGCAGGGACTAACGGCGATCTCTTGGTGAAACAGTTCGTAAGATCACTCAAGGGAAATGCGTTCGATTGGTATGTCGATTTAGAACCCGAGTCCATCAACAGTTGGGAAGAGATGGAACATGAATTCTTGAATCGCTTCTACAGCATGCGTCGTACTGTGAGTATGATCGAGCTTACTAATGCGAAACAGTGGAAGGATGAACCGGTCGTGGATTACATTAACCGTTGGCGTGCGCTAAGTCTAAATTGCAAGGATAAGCTATCCGAAGTGTCAGCAATTGAGATGTGTATCCAAGGGATGCATTGGGGACTTCTCTATATTCTTCAAGGCATTAAGCCCCGAAATTTTGAAGAATTAGCTAGTCGTGCCCACGATATGGAATTGAGCATCGTTAACCATAAAAGCGATTTTACCGTGGACAATCAAAGGATAGAAAACAAAGACTCGAGGAGAAGCGATAAATTCAATAGGATTGCTGAGGAGTCTATGGCCATCAAGGCAAGTAGTGTGAAGATTCAATCGAAGAAGAGAGACGAAAGAGAGAAAAATCAACGTATGTTCAATGATAGACGTCAACCTACATTGAAAGAAATGCAAGAAAAAGAATACCCGTTCCCGGACTCTGACGTCTCGCAAATCTTTGATGCGTTGTTGGAAAAGAAATTGATAGAGTTGCCTGAATCAAAACGCCCCGAGGAGGCCGAAAAGGTAAATGACCCTAAATACTGCAAGTATCATAGAGTTATCGGCCATCCTATAGAAAAATGCTTTGTGGTGAAGGAAAAGATCCTTAGATTGGCCCAAGAAGGAAAAATAATCATAGATACCGAAGATGTAGTCAACACAAATGTTGCTAGCATAGCTCATGCCCGGAGTCCTCGTCAAGTTCTATCCTCTATTATAGAAGAATCGTCGAAATTTCAATTCGGGAGCCTTGAGCCAACCTTTGTGAAATCTTTGCTTCTTGAGAGAGAAATCATATGCAAAGAAGATTCCACACATGTAGTTGATGATGATGGTGAATGGACCCTCGTGACGCATCGACAAAAACAAAGGCGGCGTGCTGAGAAGCTTCACTCATTGAAGCCAATAAAGCTACCTAAATGCACTCACTATGAAAGTGGGATTGAGGATGCGAAAGCATATGGCACCTTACCTAGAAGTTCATTCAAAGGTTCCCGTCATAGTCAAGTAACTTTGGAAGAATTCTTTCCGCAATACTTTCTTCAAGCAAAAGCCGAAAGGTTATCGGCCATTTCACGTGAAGAAAAGAGTCAGAAACTTGCTACATGTTGCACAACTATGACGTTCGCGGATGAAGATTTGTTGCTAGGGTCAAAGCCTCATAATCGTCCACTTTTTGTCTCGGGGTTATTGCATGAGAAGAAGGTCGACCGCATGCTTATAGATGGAGGGTCAGCGGTCAATATCATGCCAAAATCTACTTTGAAACAAGTGGGGATCGCAGTTGAAGACTTGACTCGTAGTCGTTTGACTATTCAAGGCTTTAATCAAGAGGGTCAAAGAGCAATTGGAATGGTTCGATTAGATCTCACGATTGGAGAACTAACCGCCAGTACACTATTCCATGTGATCGATGCAAGGACCTCTTATCACTTGTTATTGGGAAGGCCATGGCTTCACGAAAATGGAGTTGTTCCATCTACCCTTCATCAATGCTTCAAATACTCGAGAAATGGAGAGTTAGTGAAAGTCGATGCTAATACAAAACCATTCACTGAGGCGGAATCACATTTTGCCGATGCTAAACTTTATGTGGACTTAGACTCGGCGCAAGAAAATTTGGTAGTTGAGGACACACCTATGGATGATAGTGGCGCGAAGTTCGAGAAGTTGGCCGCTATAATTGAAGCCCCGGCGTGCAAAATCAACAAGTCCATAGAGAAATTTGATTCGTCGGTATTCCCATATGTTCCTCCGTCATGCCAAAAAGAAGGACAAGTTTTGTTCAGTGATTGTATTTCATTGCCATGTGATGTAGAATCATGTAAAGTGGAATCGAGTCATTGTCAAGTCATCAAGAGGGAGTTGATTATGCCCATCATCTGCTTGAGCCCGTTAGCTCGTGAGAAAACGCCATACGCGCTCGTTCAGCATCAAAGAGCTCAAGGAGAGTTCAATCCAAAAGCATATAATCTCCTAACCAAGTGTGGATACAACTTCTCTAGCTCATCACGATTAGGTGAACTAAAACCTGAGTTAACGAGAGAAAAGATCCACGGACTAAATGAAGCACAAAGGGCATTGAGAAGACAAGGTTCCCATGTTGATCAACCTAGAGTTGGTTTGGGATTCACGCCAATTGAACCAGTTAGGATACGCATATCAAGGAAAGAAGAGTGCGTCAACGTCCAACATATCACCGTAAAGGATGGTGGAAAGCAAAAGAAAAGCACCGATCGTGTTTCTGTTTTTGATCGACTTGGTGCCCCTGTTGCTCGAGCTTCTGTCTTTGAAAGGCTTGGACCTTCTAATTGTGTCTCCAATGTCCATAATAGACTGTCTCCAAGTGGTACATCTGTTTTCACACGTCTTGGCGGCCGTAAAGGGCAACAACAAAGGAAAAGGGAGCGTGATGAGAAAATAGACGAATTGGAATTGAGAAGTGAAGCTCAAAGTCCTCTGCCACTTCGACCAAATAGAAAAGATTCATCGATCTTGCTTATTGCAAAAAATGGAGCGGTGAAGATGAAGCTATGCGTCATCAAACATCATGTTCCTATGTGCGAAGATGCTCAAAGTGAAAACGAAGTGGAAGTCAATGTTAGCTCGTGTTATGCAAGCGCCGTTGATGAGTTGAATCCAAATCTCGCATTATCCTTGAAGAAACATCTCATTTTGGATAAGAGAACAAGATAAATTAAAGTGAAATGTTCGCTTGAACTACGTTATGACTTGATCCCTTTAAGGAGGGTACGTAGGCAGCTTAGACCCATATTCTAAGTTCAGTCAAAACAAAAAAAAATTGTTCTAAGTTGTTCGCTTGAACTACGTTATGACTTGATCCCTTTAAGGAGGGTACGTAGGCAGCTTAGACCCATATTCTAAGTTCAGTCAAACCAAAAAAAAAAAAAAAATTTCGTTGTAACTGCGTTTATTCTAAGCAAGTTCGGTTAATTTTCTTTTAAGTTAACCAACTTGTAAAATCAAGCGGATCCAAAAGTGTGCACGATGTAATCATCCAAAGTTATTATTTGCTACATAATGATGAAAAAAGGATGCTAAGACGATAATAAGGCCTTATGAGGAGCAAGAGAAAATTATATTGCATAAAAAAAAAAAGATAGAATGTTCTTTTACATCGAAAGATAGTAAAACGACATGAGCAAAAAAAAAAAAAAAATAGGGGGTAGCACTTAAGCGAACAAATCAAAAGCTTCTAGCTCCAGCCGAGATTCTTCAAGTAGTGCTTCCATCTTCTCCAAAGCTTCCATCTCATGGTTAGATAAGAATGGTATATTCTCAAGACGAGAAATATTATCTCTTTTCATAGCCACAACCTGCTGCATCTTGGCCAAATCTTCTTCGACTTTACCAAGGGATGAACTTGCTGATTCTTTCTTGTTCCTCAGCTCTTCTAGTTGCTTGGTGATTTCAAGAATTTCAGCCTTCACATTGTTCGCCGTTTCGACGAGCTCACTCTCTTGCAGTTCAGCCTCGGAAAGATCACGTTGCGCAAGCGAAAGAGACTTCTCGTGCATCTCTTGTGTCTCTCTCTGCGTGAAATCCGATTTGACCTTTGTGTATTGCGAAACATCTTCAAAATATGACTTCAAGCGCTTCTCCAACGGTGATATGTCTTTCATGTAAGCTTGCATGTCTTTGAGCACCTTCTCGATCGCTGGCTTTATCTCGGAAAGTTGTTGAAATGATGTATCCATAATCTTTTGGGAAATCCTTTGCCAATAAAAATTCAAAAGTACTCTTTCGGCTTTACTTTTGATGATCTGAGGAGAAAACTCGGAGACCTCACCATATGCCTTCTCGATTGCGGGAACGGGCAAAACTGTCTTTTGTTGTTGTTCGGTAGAAATCCGCCCCACTGCAAGAGAAGTTGTTTTTTGTCGTTTGTCTTGAAGACGCGAGGTGGCACCCGTTTCATGTAAACCCAAAAAGTTGGCCTCGTTTACCGACCCCAAGCTGACCTGAGAAGTAGGACGGACACCCTCTTCGAAATCGGGAAGCTAAAAAAAAAAAAAAAAAAAAAAAAAAAATTAATAATAAAATAAATCAAGAAAGATAGGGTGATTTATTTTACTGATCCGTCTAAAGGCAATGAAGAACTAGGCACGCCCTCAAAAAAAAGAGGAATTTGCAACGGCTAAGTCAAAAACCTTGGATGTCTCTTTCGATGGACAGTGGTTGCTAGACTCGTCGTTCGAAGGTAAAAGCGCGGAGATAATCTCATTCCCTTCACCATGAGCAGCTTCGAATGCGGGATCAGAGGCCGCTTTATCAAGAGGAATACGCCGTTTCCTAGTAGAATTCTCCGCAGCTTGCTCGATGTTTCCCTTTCCAATAGGTGAAGAAACATGAGGTTCTTTGGGGTCTTTCGCTGAAGCTCTTTGAACAGTGCGACCAAGTTTGAGTGATAACTTAGTGTTTGCTCCTAAAGAAGTTTTCCAACTTTGGGCCCACCATTCTGTATACTCTTTTGTCACCAAAGGGAAGGAAGATGTGTCACTTGGCATAATAAGCTTGGAGGTTGTTCCCAATAGAGTGCAAGATTTCCAAAATCGGATGAGTTCGTGCAACTCACAAGTCAATACTTCTTTCTTTAAGTCACCCGGAATGCTTTGGCAAAAACCATGTTGGCGGCTGAATCTATGAGGACTGTACGCTTCAATGATGTGTTCTGCTTCACAACGGAATGTCAAATAGCTGGATCGCAAAGCCACAAGAATATCTTTGCATTTGCTGGAGAGTTTGGCATCGTCCGTGACTAAGATTTCTTGTTTGGAATACCACAAATCTCGGAGCTTTGACATATTGATATTATGAAACAAGTCGCGTGCCTCATCGAGATCAAAATGTTTAGCCATGTTCTCTCCCGCATATTTCACCATATGAGCGCCGATTATCTCGAGTTTGGAATGAAAGTGAGTCTCGAGAGTGTGTCCTATCCACGCATAGAGATAATGAATGGGGAAGATAATAGGAGACTCGCCTAAGTTCTCCGATGTAGATATTCCCCTTAAGCCGCGGTAGATGCTTGCCAGCACAGGAACTGCCAACGAAAAATATTCTCCTCTAGCCATTCGACTTGAAACCTTGAAAACAGAGGCGCGTATCTTATCAATTGATCCATGAGGGAGAGCAAAACTACAAAGCCAACATGCAATGAACGCGGCCAAGTAAGTTTCTTCTTTAACATCCTCCTCGATTTTGAGCGTTGCAAACGGTATGTCGTATTCCTTGGGGCGAGATAACTTTGATGCGTCGACCTTTCCACAAGGATTGCGAGAAAGTTTTGGCTTAGAAGTCCTCTTTCTTGATAACCTTAGAGGAGGCTCGCTGTATCTGGTTGGTCCTTTGAACCAAAAGTCAATCCAATCGGAGAGTAGTACGCCACTGGAATCCTTTGAAAGTCTGTGGTACGCCATGAATAAATATTTGCAACTACGAGGTAAAGGAGTTCCACGAGAGTCATTATTGAGGAGCTCTTTCGCTGAAGGAACCACTTCGTCGTAGAAGTCTCCATGAATGGGCAGCCCGCACAGTCCGCGTATGTCCCATAGGGAGATCGATAATTCTCCATTGGCCGCGTGCAACGTGTTCGTCGAAGGGCACCATAGTTCAAGGAAAGCTCGAAGAACCTTTTTGTTGCAGACGTACGTGAACAGCGAGGCATGAACAGCTGCATATATCTTGGCTTGGCGAAGGGTATCCTCATAATGGCCTAGCACGTCTTCCGTCCACTCCCAAAAGCCGACGTGAAAGGACACCTCTCCGAAGTTGGACAGTGGGATCTTCCACGAGCTTCCCTTAAATGAGAAACGACGATGTGGGAGTATAAAATCCACAGGTTTAGCTTTTTCGTGAAGCGAGGACCTCAGCAGCAAGACTCGTGAGCGGGAAGAAGAGCCGGAGCGAGGATCGATGACTTCCCTAGTACCTTCCTCGGACCAATTGGGGATATACATGGACTTGTCGATTCGTGACTTGGAAGATTGATCGATCGGAGCCGCTTCGTGAACACGCAAGGTTGTACCTTTGACTTTGAAGTTATCCTTGTCGCTATGAATGACGATGCACGGGAATGGTTCACTACGGTCCTCAATGCTCATCTTTACAGCTATCTAAAAAAAAAAAAAAAAAAAAAAAAAAAAAAAAAAAAAAAGGAGTCAAGATACGAAGAAAAGAAATGGAGATGCAAAACTAAATTGAAGCAATCAAGTCAATTTTTTTGGTGAGGGTTAATCATAAAGTCCGATGTAGCCCTGGCGGTGGACAGTGCATTGCAATTTCGTTGAGGCAAATTCTGAAGCAGGTTGTGTGCATTGTTCTACAACATGAGTATTTGTATCTATTTGGTATAAGTCTTACCGTCAAATCAAGCAAAACACTACGAGAAGAGAAGAGAAGAGTACGAAGCCGCGTTATTTTTTATGAAGATGAAGTAAAAGAGTTGCCTCTTATATTAAGTGCATCGGTTAAAAAAAAAAATTAATTAGGAAATCATCCCTTATTCTAATTTCTTGCGGAGCAGGGTAGATATCTAAAAGGAATTTCCTAAGTAGCAGATGGAAAGCATCATTATTAGTTACCAAAATAAAGGATTCGCAGAGATTTCTTTCACAATACATGCTCTTAATTCACTGGAAGAGTATTGGGCTTGTGGTTTCCCTCTCTCTCTCGTGTGTTTTATGATCTACAAAGACTATGGGTGTGGGTCCACCCATAAGTTTTATTTGTTCATTAAAAAAAAATATATATATATATATATATATATATATATAATAATAATAATAAAAATGGGAGAGGGGATATTATTCGGTGGCTGCTAATGTGGTTTCAAACTCCTCCAAGTGGTGGGCCCATGACAAATTTATGAAATTAAAAAAAAAAAAAAAAAAAAAAAAAGCGAAGGGTCGCAATGGCCATGACAGTGGTGAAGTTTTGGGCGAATTCCTGATGAGTTTTGTTTTGTTGAGCTGCATTTTTTGTCGGGCTGCTTGGTTGAATTTCGACTTATACTCTTGTACAAGAATGTATTTTAGAAGTTTGGTAATCAGAAAGGAAGGAAAAGGAAGAAGAAGTTCAAGTACTTCAAGTTTCGGCTCATAAATATTTGCCATATTATTCGCTGATCCTCGAAGTGGGGGCATTTGTTGACATCAAAATTGAGATTAAATTACGAATTAATAGCCCAAATAAATTGGTTATTAATTTGGATCCCGATTAAAAGTCCATAATAAATTTGGGCTTATATCCATTTTTTGAGATTAAATTACAAATTAATAATCCAAATAAATCGGTTGTTAATTTGAATCTCAAGTCAAAGCCCGTGAAGAGTTTGGGCTTTATATCGAAGTCCATACTAAATTTGGGCTCCGCAAATGTGCGATGTGAGTTAACTCAAAATAAGTACTAAATTCTTATTCATTTGGGTTAGCTATTTGGGCTTATAAAATCTAGCCCACGTGAAGTGGCAAGTGGTCAAGCCCACCGGTCCAAGTTTCAAGTCAAGAAACCCTAAAACCGAGTCTATAAAAGTAGGTCTCAAACAAGGGGTACACAAGCATCAAGCAAGGCGTACATCAAGCACTCAAAAGCTCTCAAGTCTCGAGCTCTTGCCACGACGAAGAACAACAACCGCGGAGGTTCTACATCTTCATCAAGGCACCAAATCCACAAGACCTAGAAATCCCCAAATCGATTTCTAGATACTCATATCTACTTCCGCAAATCAACGGTGGAATCAAGCTCTCAATTCAAGAACAAGCTTCGGCCCTTGGATTAAATCTAGGAGAAGAATCAGAGGAATCAACAAAGATTGTAACCCATTTTCGTTTTGATTAAAATATAATTATTTGTTCCTATTTTTTCTTGTCTTGTAATTTATTTTGCAGACATTTAAATTTGAGGTTAACAGGATGATTTTCGAAAGTTTGAAAGTTAAATTCTTACTATATGAATCATGTGTGCGCATTTTAGAGTATAGTTCACATTTGACATTTTTTGTAGAATCTATGTGGATATATGCGATGCCATGTATTAAAGTTGATGATATGTATCTTGTGTGAAACTTATGTGCATATAAGGACTAGATAAGATCAGTGTTGCATATCGGACAACGCATTCATATCATGCAGCCCAGAGGCGTTCAAAACATTTCAAAAGAAGGTAAGAGAAATTTTTAAAATATTTCAAAATTGAGTTTTGTTTTATGAAAATTAGAATTTTCAACTCGACTCGGTTACTATTTTCCCTAAAAGCTATCATTGTCGTGCTAAAACTCTTACCGGAATTTTTACAAGAAGCATGTTTCCTATTTATTTACAAAATATTTTGGAATCAAGGCGAACTTTTGAAAAGGTAGGAAGACTCTTTCCTAATTATTGTTAACCCCCTATTCAAGAAACGCTATTTTGTAACTTAATCTCATCGTCTTTTACGGGGAACTTTTCAAATTTTGAGGACAAAATTTATTTAAGGGGGGAAGATTGTAACAGCCCGCATTTTCATAAGCATTTATATATGATTATATTGAACATATAGTAAATACGAATATACGTGCATTTCATGAATCGAGTAGCAATTTATACGCTCTCTATGTGTTTATGTGATCTAGATACATTATAGTATTTTTAGAAGTAGGCATTATTATTAATTGAGTAGTTGATTCTAATTATGTGATTTAATGAATTATGTGCTTTAGTCCATGGATTTTAATGATGTGCTTTAGTTGATAATTAATCTATTAGGATAATATGAGATTTAATAAGTTGTGACATGATAACTAATTTCTATTTGGCCTCATATTGAATTTATGTGAATTATATGGGTTAATGCTAATAATTAATAGTTATGTGACCGTATGTTTTGTGTGTGTGAATTATTCCCTAAGTGTATTAATTACTAAAGACTCCCCTCTTCTCTTCTATATTGCTAAGGAGCCCCCAAGGTATTTTTCTCCCAAATTGCTAATAAAACCCCAATGTCTTTTATATTGCAAATAAGGGCCTCATCTCTCCTATAAATAAACCCCTCTCCTTCACATTCCCTTCACACCAAACATCAGCCAAAAAGGCTCTCTCCTCTTTCCTTCTTCATCGATCAAAAGCCCCAAGAAGAATTCTCTTCTTCCACTTCAAGAAGCTCCCCTTAAGCCCCTTCCTCTTCTCTCTTCAATCCCTCTCGAAAAGAGAAGCTCCCTCTTCTTCAATTCTGCTGAAAATCTTCAAGAAACAACCCCTTCACATCCTTCAAACCTCAGCCCCAAATCCACCAAGAACATCCAAGCCAAACCCGCCGAAAATCCACCGAGCTTTGGTTTTCTTACACCTTCATCTTCGATTTCTTGCTCTTGGGTAAGGACCTTTGTCTTTACTGAAATAATAACCTAATTAATATAAATTATATGGGTTTTAATGAATTATATGTTAGTAGTTTTAATTTTGGGCTTTAGAAGATAAAGTTCTTGATGAACACTACTTGAATTTCAGTTTCGTAGCTTCTGATTGTATTGCATGTCTCATCGGGTAATCCCTAAGATAAAATTATGAAATTTTATGGTCGTCTAGATCTTTCAGTTACCTTCGAGTGGATATAAATTATTCATAAATCGGATTTGTATTGAGTGAGTTATGAATCGTTTTCTGAATCTGCACAGTTTCGGAGTCATCCACGAATTATGTGTTAAATAGCTTTTTATACTACTCTTATTGAAGTGATTTCACTCGAATATGATTATGTACTTATGAAACTAATATTCTACGAAATTTGGTAATTTTTGGATTAAGTGATGAATTATTTGGTATTTTTAAAGTTAGTGGATCTGTTCTGAATTTCTGCTTATGTTACTGCACTAAATTGATTATATCTCTTACATAGGTGAGTTTCTTCATAAAATTTTTTAACCCTATAAACAAGACTTAGATATGAACATTTGTTCCAAATTTCATCAGGTTTGGACCTACGGTTTAGGAGATATGAATTTCTGAAGTTATAGTGCCTAAACTGCCAGATCTGTTTTGATCAAAGATGTAGATATAGATCACTAATGAATTTTCAGGTTCTCAGCCTCGGAGTTTACTGCATGTTTCACAGATGCCCTGTTTTCATAAAATCACGAAATTTCATGGGTAACTAGATCTTTCTGTCTTCTTTAAATTGATATATTTTAATCATCAATCGGATTTCAGATGATTAAGATATGAATTATTTACTAAAGCTGCACAATTTTTGGAGAAATTGCTTTTAAAATCCATGTTTTCCTAGTTTGATTTCCTCGATTCCACTTGGAATATATGTATAACTTATAAAACCAGTTTTCTGCAAAGTCCTACATTGTTTTAACAAAAGGGTGATTTATTGGGTATTTTCAAAGTGGTTGGTTCTGTTTCTGAGAGTGTGACCACACTCCTGCACTGTTTTACTCATTCCTCTTAGTCTACTAGTTATTTTGGAAAAATGTTTTAAAAGAGTCTTGTAGACTCATACAGGAGTATTGTGTCAAAGTTTCAGAATTTTTGAAGTTATGGTCTAAGAGAAATGTATTTTCAAAGTTAAGGTGTCAAAACTGTCCGATTTTCCTGAAAACGAAGTTCTTTGAATTAAAGGGGTCCTTTGTGAGCATGATTTAAACTCTTGAGACATGATTTAATATGGTAATGAATATAGATTATAATGTTACATCTAGAGAACCATTATTAGAGTACTTATAAGTAAGATACAAAGACTAGTATATATTTAGAACTATAAGTTGTTCTTGAAACTTTCTATGTCCTAGTACTTCTACTAGATTTGATTTTCTATAGTCCTTTGAATAGGTATTATGTGAAATATTGAAATTCATGATGATTATGTGAATAATGTGTTTTACTCTTATGAGGTATAAGTATGTATATATAAAAGTATATGTATATGTATATCGATAGTTTAGACCTATGATGTTATAGGCGTACTCCCTTCGGGTTGAGGAAACTTATAGCCCATAGTTATAAATTAGAGTATATATATACGTATAAGTACCTATGTGTATATACGTGTAAAAGTATATGTGTCTTTATTACTAATGTTTGATCTATGTGTGCTTACTATTGTTCCGGAATTTGCTCCCGAATTGTATGGTTTGATTATCAAGTTATGTGATTTAACTCCTTCGAATTATGTGAATGACATACTTGGAATTACTACTGTTTATTTGAATGGTGCATTAAGATCTTCAAATTACGTGCATTCTTCGAGTCATTAATTGGTATCGCACGGTCTAGTATAGAAGAGTCAAAACGGTAACGTTGCTTCGGTGAATAGACACGGGATACGGCGGGCCGGTATCCCAAAACGACAAGTTACTATAGACTGCAGGGTGGGTAGCTCTCACCAAAGACCGGGCTCAGTATAAAAATGTCTATTGTCGATGCTTACGTTAGGGTTTTGATAGGGATCCTGTCATACGCATCTACGCATAAAAATGATTTTAGAAGAAAAATGATTTTCTTTTGAAAGAAATTCCGTTTTGTTTAAAAGGGGAACTTCGTTCAAAGAGACTTTATGCCTAAATTGGATTCCCAAGTAAATTATGAATTAATTTACATGAATTATTCCCAGAACGATTTTCAAGTAGTTTTCGAAACAAAACCATACTTTTGTTATAATGCTCTCGATTTCAAGAAAAATATGTTATGTGCTTATATGTGTAATTATATGCTTGAATATGTGTGACGTGTTTGTACAGATAACATAATTAGTTGGAAAGGACATAGACGAATACTTTAGGACTCCCATAGGTCGTGAGTGACACGTTGAGAGAGGCGTGAGTTCGTCAGACTAAGACTAATGTCCTTACTGAGCCAGTGTTTGGGCTCATGCTTTTATGCAAATTATCTTTTAAGGTTCTCCAAGCTATGTAGGAGGCCGGCGGAGAGGAGTTCGAGGAATCACGAGCTTTGGTGCCTAGATCATGTTACTCGTATTTTCTACGCAACGTTTTATCAAAAAAACTAATCACATAGTATAATTTTATTTTGTACTCTGATTGGAACCTAGTCTATTAGACGGGGGTATCTTAAATAAAGTTTATTTCCTTCCGCTGTCTTACGAGTGTTTTCTAAACCCCGGTGATGTTTTATGTGGATTATTCCGCCACCTCAATATTATTTTCAAATTCCCGTTCATGTTATGGTGCACTCTCTATGAAAAATCTTATTTTCCGATTGTGGGTTAGATTTGAGGTAAAGGAAAATGGTTCTAAAATTTTAAAGTGGTTTTTCTCAAAGTTCAAATTGTTCCAAAAGTTTTTAATAAAGTCCGTATTTTCTAGAATTTCTTTTAAATCATTGAGGGTGCTACAATTTCTGTCACAAAGTAGGACATGTTAGGCCAAAATGCTTTAAAAGGTGGAAATTGATAAATAAGAGTTTAGCATATCAATCATCCAATTCCGCTGCATGGGATCACAATTCCCAAAGAAGATACTTTGATAATAAATGGATGAATAAGTATAATGCAAACTGCTTTCCTGCTATTCTTTCTTTAAAAGCATGTACTACGAACTCTTGGTATTTTGATAGTGGTTGCTCCAAGCATATGACAGGTGTACCTAATTACTTAAAGAACCTGCATAATGTGTCTGGTGGACAAGTTACTCTTGGTGATGGAAACAAGGCCTTTGTGAAAGGAGAAGGTAACTTGGATGTTTGAGGATTACCTAACCTTGACAACGTTCTGTATGTAGAGGGTTTGAAATCAAACCTACTCAGCGTAAGTCAGCTATGTGATCTATACGACTCAGTGTTGTTCACCAAGCGTAAGTGTGAAGTGTTTGATCGAAACCACAGGTGTGTTCTATCTGGTTGATCCTCTGATAATTGTTATAAAATTGATCAAACTGACCAAGTTGAACAGTGTCCCCTCGCCACCTCTGATATCACAGATATGTGTTTTCATCGACTGGGGAACTTGAATTTTCAGGATCTAACACGAAATATTAATGCAGGTTGTGTGAAAGGTGTTCCCCAACTAAACTCCAATACACCAGATTTATGTGGCGAATTTCTAATGGGGAAACAAACTGAGAGTATTGGAAGAGAAATACCAGAAGACAAAATCACAGAAATATCAGTACCGACATCTTATGTCACAACTGAAGATGTTACCACTGGTAAAGAAGGTATGAAAACTTGCAATAAGCCCAAGGTTGACTACCAGGAAATGGTCAGGTATGTCTATCTCACTTCCACTGTTGAACCAAAGAACATCAAAGAAGCAATTCTTGATGAATTTTGGGTGTTAGCCAAGCTTGAGGAACTTGAACAGTTTTCTCGAAATGACATGTGGGAACTGGTTCTGAGCAATGACAAGGTAAAGCAACTAGATGATGAGATATTTATCTCACAGAGCAAATATGCCAATAACGTGGTAAGTAAATTTGGGTTGAAAAAGGCAAAGCCTTTAACAACACCAATGACCTCAATTGAGAAGTTGGGACGAGATTGTGACAGCACAAACGTTGATTCCACACTATACATGAGCTTGATAGGAAATTTGTTTTATCTTTCTGCTAGTAGATATGATATTTGTTTCAGCGTAGGTATTTGTGCTAGGTACCAAGCAAGCCCTAAAGAGAGTCATTTGAGTGCTGTAAAGCACATTATCCGATATGTTAGTAGAACTCCCAAATTGAGAAAATGGTATTCAAAAGATGCTAACAATTGTCTTGCAGGGAACAGTGATGCTGACTGGACAGGATATGTGGATGACAGAAGAAGCATCACAGGAGGTTGTGCCTACATGGGTAACAATTTGGTATCTTGGTACAGTAAGAAACAAAATTCAATTTCCGTATCTAATGCTGCGTGTGAGTACATAGCTGCAGGTAGTTGTTGCACTCAACTTCTTTGGATGCAACATATGTTAAATGACTATGGCTTTCATGAAAAACTCTTGCATATCTTCTGTGATAATGAAAGTGCTATAAATATCTCAAAAAACACTGTCCAGCATTCTCGAACCAAACACATAGATCTTCGACACCATTTCATCAGGAAATTAGTTGAGCAGAAACGTGTGACTATAGATTATGTGTCCACAAACAATCAACTAGCTGATATTTTCACAAAGCCTCTTGATTTCCTTAGGTTTGATTCCTTGCGTAAAGCGCTTGGAATTTGCCATGTGCAAAACTGAATTTTCTATGATAGTGCAATTAATGTTTTGTCCGGATTGCACTTGAACTTTTTAATCGGACATTATATGTGTCACCTATAACTGTGACATCATTGTTTTTGGAATAGGAATGATGGGAGGTTCATTTTGACTAATTTTTTGTGTGTTAGTTTTTGTGAATTAATTTTTGTTTCCACAGTTAGCCATGGTAGAAGTGTGTTGCCCCCTCTATCGGGAGTGATCAATGTCTATGACCTCATTCATCTCAAAGATCATACCTCTATTGGGAGAATTATGCTACCGCATATGCATCCTTGACTTTTATTTAAAAGCTATGTGGATTATTAAGGAGGTTGCCCTCCTAATGTTTGCTTGAACATCATATCAAAAAAAAAAAAAAAAAAAAAAAAGAAAATGAGGAGAAGAAAAATAGTCCAAATATTTAAAAAAAAAAAAAAAAAGAGATGGAAAAATTGGGATGATATTCAAGCATATATTAGGAAATTCTCCTTGAAGTACACGATCGAATTGCTGTGCTAATCGCATACGCAGTCATAACCACATTTGTAGGGCACATTTGTGTCTGAACCACATTAATTTCTTGTGTTCATTTATTTGCTTTAAGTAGTTTATAACTGTGTTAACACAAGAATTATAGTTGTAACTGAATACTGTTTCTACAACTTAACTGTTACAACTTAGGTTAATCGATTTCTATAGGCATATAAATCAACAATATATATATCCTAACAAAACATACAACTAAATAAATTACAACCAAGACACAAATCTAAAGAGATTCCATAGAGGGCATAAAAAAGAATCCTAAGAAGAGCCATCAAAGTATTTGTCCCCCGTCCATGTCCCTCCATGTCTTCTCTTTCTATACCTTCGATTTTATACCTCATCAGCTAATATCCTGCAAAAAAACCAAAAAAATAACATATATAACCAACTAAAATTTAAAAAATATGAATGCAATTAAATTTTAGTATTGATACTTCATAAATGCGTATGCAAATAATCCATTTAATGGCAATGTATCATCATCTAATGGTAGTTATACAAAAACATGAATCTTAAGATTTACCAGTATGCGGTATGCCCAAGTATTTTATCGCGCAAGGAGCTACTGTCGCCGATGTGCCGTGGTCCGCCGCTATGACATCACCAAATCAAAAAACAACCATGCCCGCCCACGATCCGGTCATCTATGCATTCTAAATTCTCAATGTGGGCTTTGAGCATCCGCAACGCCGCCATGAAACGAGACCCCAATAGATTGAATAACCGCCCATTTGATAGCAAAAGATAGAAAATTAATCTTCCAGGGCTACCATCATATTGGGTCGAAGTGTGTGAGGGAGAAATAAGAAAGGGGAATTAGAGAAAAGAAGAGGAAGAGAGAAAAAAAGAAGATAGAAGAAGTAGAAGAAAGAAACGGGGGAGAGAAGAAAGCGGGGTGGGGGAAGAGAACGGCCGCGGGGGTGTGGTGGGAGTGGGGGATTAGGTTATCATTAGTGGGGGTTAATTACTTTTATTTATTAGGGATGATACAAATCCTAATTTAGGTTCGTGTTTAATACATTGTGTACAGTTTCAGGGTTGCAAATGTATTTTACCATTGTAAAATTATGCTTGTGTTCACGCTAGGATAATGCGTGCGCTAATTTGCATATATTTTCGCTTTAGATTGGAGTGCACTATGAGCATTTGTACATACTTGGTCAGATTTTATAGTTTTTGCCTCTGTAGTTAGATTTATGCATTTATAGTGTTTTTGGGATGCGAAGCAATACAAGGGAAAACATGGGGAAGTGGAGCAACATTTCGCCAAAAAGGGAAGTGGCGCTTAAGCTTAAGGAATTACCGCTCCAACGCCGCTTAAGCATGCATAAAGCCAAGTGAGTAGTCCCTGGTTTTACCACTAGAGAAAACAATATTTGCACTCTCGAGCTCCGAAGGAACATAAATTTGGTGAAGCTACTAGATATGATGCTCAAGCGATAGACCTAGATGCCTGAGCACCGATGAAAAGAAAGAATTGAGAAAGCTACTGGTATTACCGTTCGAACGAGAGATTTAGCGCTCGAGCGGCAAAACATCAACAAAACTCTAGGTGAGGCTCGCAGACTCGAGCAGTAGAAGTCGGTGCTCGACAGCGGCGGAACATAAGAGGGGCAAGGGGGGGTTGTGGTCCCCTAAGATGTAAATCTTTTTTTGGGTAATTTTAAGTAATATTTTAAAAAAATATGATTTTGGGCCCCTTAATATTTTGAAAATATCGGTGTAGACCCTTCAATTTGTTTTATTATTTTTTCCATCCTTTCACGTAAAGTTATATATTTTTTACATATTTAATTACAATATAAAATAGGTTGCGGCTATATGCAAGACTAAGAGGGTGTTTGGCTAAGCTTATTTTAAACAGCTGATAAGCTCTTACGTGTGATAAGATGTTTTAAGAGCTGATAAGCTGTTACATCTTATTTTTAGGATTGATTTTTAGAGTGTTTGGATAATGAGCTTATTTCCTATTTTTACTCATTAAAAGATCTTAAATAAAAAGGTGGGGTAGAGGTACTTATTTAAAAAGATCTTATTTGCTCTCCAACAGCTTACTTTAAAAAAAAATAAGATCTTTTCTTACAAATTTACCAAACACTTTGGAAGAGCTTATAAGCTCTAAAACATCTTATAAGCTCCTTTTAACATCTTATAAGCTTAGCCAAACACCCTCTAATTCCACTTGTTCAAGACCAAATTAATTTTTTTAATGTATAAATACTATAATACCCTTATTTGTTAAAAAAATAGAAAATTCCAAATGTGCAATACCAAAAACTCAAAAACACAAAAAACCCTATCACAAGTCCATAAGACCATCTCTCATCTTCTCCATCTTCCAAAACCCACAAAACCTTTCTCCTTCCTTCTCCATAAACCCACAAAACCTAAACATTCAAAATCACCAAAACTCAACAAATCTTTTAAAGATGGCAAGCATGGAGTCAGAAAACATCAAAATAGAAGATTCTACGGTGGACGAACCCAAGAAGGTATGCATTTATGTGTTTTTTAGCTAGAATTCATTTTTCCAAAAAAAAAAACCCGCGCAGAAGCAGTCAACATGTACAGGTAGAATTTTACAGGTAAAAATCGACATTAATTTGTCGCTTTTGGAGTACAAAATCGACACATTGGTGTCGAAATTTAACTGTTAGGAAATTAGTTCAAATATACTAAATTTCGACATTAAGGTGTCGAATTTATGGACATATATTCGACACCTTAATGTCGAAATTTAGTTGTTTCAGATTTTTTTTTTAAATCCCGCGCAGACGCGGTCGACATGTTCATGTCGAATTTTATAGGTAAAAATCGACATTGAGATGTCGATTTTGGAGTACAAAATCGACAACTCAGTGTCAAAATTTAACTGTTAGCAATTTAGTCCAAATATACTAAATTTCGACATTAAGGTGTCAAATTTATGTACTATATTCGACACCTCAATGTCGAAATTTAGTTGTTTCACATTTTTTTTAACTTTCTATTTTCCAATTACTTTTTATTTCAATATTCATTTAATTTTTATAGCAAAAGACGAATGCGAAGACGCAGTTTATTGTCCAAATTCATCCAAGGTTTCAAAAATATGTATAAGACATCAAGAACGTAACGTCGCATCAAGAGCGGCGGTCGGCGGCGGAGCTTGGGCGTATGGTAGGGTTTCACAGGGGGGCGGGGGTTGGTTTAATTTCACGTTTTCTTTGTTTTCATCTTTTTGTTTTTGTTTTTTTTTTCATTATTTGTTATTTTATATTTGTCATTTCATCTTAATAAAATGAAATATTTTGGAATCTTTCTTTAATTTGGTCTTGCACAAGTAGAATTAGTATTGCATATAGTCGTAGCCTATAAAATATTATTGTCAAAATTATACCGTTTTAAATAAAATTTATAAAATATTAATTCTTTTTGCTTCCTTTTATGAATTACTCTAATAAACAATTAGGGGCAACGCCCAAAAAAAAGTTAATCTCCCATTGTATTATTTCATAAACTATTGGTCCCCCTAATCAAAATTCCTCGTTCTGCCCATGTGCTCAAACTGGAGTTAATTAAAGTTTAGATATATTATGTTTCCATTTTTTAAGAGACCGGTCCTTTTTTTAAGAGCGCTCACAAATCGAAAATCTAAATGTTAACGCTTGATTAACAAAGAAGATAGCTTTTCTATTCTATCCTATTTACCATTGAAAACGTTGCTACTTCTTACTAATTGATTACTAGATTGAGAAACTCCGTGAAAGTTCGTTATCTATACTCTATACTCTATACTCTATACTCTATATCTATATATATATCTATACTATTACTATTACTATTTACTATTTTTTTTATTTTCTTATCTTATCTTATCTTATCTTATCTTGCTACTTATAAAAGTACCAATATAGTTAGTGGTTTCTTCCCTTTTTTGTTGGTACAAAAATACCCCTTTCATATACAAGATTTGAAGGGTAACGTTGGCAATATTAATTATTATTTAATTAATCCGATTCAAAGTTTATTATATAATGTGAATCATTAGTTGGCAAACTACTCGGTGGAGTTGATGTTTGATTCACCTTCTAACGTGTATACAAAAATGATTCCTGAGTTGATTCTTAAAGTTTATTGATATTTAATTTACATTGTTTCATTCATTTGAGAATTTGTAAAGTTCAGTCTTCAATGTGTACGTAACAATTGTGGTTTAAATTGTTGTTTAAATTTTCAGCAAAATGCAGAATAACATATATTTCTATGAAACACTTTGCATTAAAAAAAAATTAAGGTATGCAAGTCCAAGTGATGCTGATGATCAGTATTTAAATGGAGATCAATAATCATGCTAACGGGAAGAACAGTGTAAAACTCATTTATTTATTTGTTAATTTTTTCTTTTTAGGATAATTTTATTTATTATAATTTTATAGATGATTATGAGCTCAAATTTTCTTGGTTTGTAGGAATGTATGCTACTCAGGAGTGCAAACTTGGACTCATTTTCACCATCAACATATGGTCATGAAAATTTTTTTTGGAGTCGATTAGTTTATTTAAGCCAAGCCGATTGCACTCCACCAATATGTTGGTTGTTTAAGTCGGAACCGATTGCCCTTTTCTCTTATATTTGATGCTAAAAGGTTTTTCATTTTATTTTTTGTAAATTCACGTATTCCTCATCAAGAATTAGTTTTAAATAGTTTGAGAATTTTTAGTAGTTTTATCCATTTTTTTATGAAAGAAGACTATTAATTAACCATCGACAAAACCAGGAGGAATAAACATCTATACCCTTCTTATATGCCCTCAAGTCGCTCACAAGCATATTATGACAAAGCTTATTGCAATGTCTTGTGACAAACGAAAATAAAAAATTCTGAAAACAGGAATAATTGACCCTAATATCATCAATGAATGCACCAAACGATCTAATCGACTGAACTTCGTCCTGGAGAGCAGTAATTACTTGAATACAGTCACTTTCGGGTATAATTGATGTCCAACCTTGGGTCAATGCCTTGCGGATTGCTTTAAAGGCTGCAAGCGCTTCTTCTTCGACTGGTTGGATTATTCCTGGAATTCACTCGACACTCCACCATAAGGCGACGCCATAGGATTCTCTCGCCACCATTGAAGCTTGGAAGAAATCCTTGTTCGTCAGGAAAGCGGCGCCACAACTAATTTTAACTATTCCTCTATTTTTTAAATGACAATATAATATTGAACCTTTAAAAAGAAATTTATGTTATGATCATCAAATTAAACAATAAATTATATGTTTGTATTGTGTTTCAACAATAAACTTAAAGTAATAATTTCATCCAATATAATATTTTTCTTTGATCTAAAACGATATTTTTCTTCACTTGCCAATTTTTCCTAACCTTGTATTGTTAGATGCATGCATTTATTTGATTACTTTTAATACATCTACCACTATTTGTTATTATCCATTAAAAATGTGATAAATGCAACAATATTGGTGGAAAAATATATCATTTTTTTTGCAATTAAAAATGAGGTTTATAGCACCCCGTTTACTTTACACTCTATACCGGAAAATGGTATAAAGGTTTTTCTAATAAATTGCGGCGGAAGACCTTTATAAAATACGGTTTTGTTTTTCAAAACAAAGTTCTAGAGAAAGGTGGTAAAGTTTTCTCTAGTTTTGAAAATACTTGAAGGGTTTCGCTTCAATTTTAGTTTGATAAAAATCTTTCTTAAAAAAATAAAACTTTGAAGTCGAACACTTCATAGATTTAGTCAAAAAAATCTTTGTTCAGTGCCACATTTTCCTTTAAAAGTTTTCTTGTTCCGAATAATGAATTCGGGTTGTGGTGGAGCTCTTAAGATATCAACATTAGAAAATAACAAGAATAGTCAGAAAACATTATAACATAAGAGTTAAAATCAACATTAGAAAATAACAAGAATAGTCAGTAAACATTATAACATAAGAGTTAAAATCATCCCATGATAACGTATTCAAGTACTACGGATTACAATCCACTAAAAAGATTGAAGTACCAAAACGAAAGTTTATTAAAGTCCACATAAATTCCATACGGCTCGATCCCTCGGCTTTCCCCGAACTTGGTTCAACTTTGCTCCTCGGATTCGAATCATGAGTTACCTACACCAAGATAACATCTATATGAGCTTTTAAAAAGACTAAGTGAGAATCCGGAAGTAATAACAAGGTTTTGAAAAAGTCTTTACACATAATTTATACACACACACATACACACACACACATATATATATATATATATATATATATATATATATATATATATATATATATATATATATATATATATATATATATATATATATATATATATATATATATATATATATATATATATATATATATATATATATATATATATATATATATATATATATATATATATATATATATATATATAGGCATACACGAAGACATAATAAAATTACGATCATTCAAACTTACACTTACTATACCTTACCTTTACCTTTCCTTTAAACCTTTCAATGATAATTAACATCCTTTCATATTCTTTCAAAAGTCGGGTACTTAACACCCTTCTTTTCTTTACTTTAATATGCAAAAGTCGGGTACTTAACACCCTTTTTTTCTTTACTTTAATATGCAATATGCATGAAAACGGGACTTTAGACTTTTAAAACTTTTTATGAGAAAACATGGGACCCGTTTGGAAAAACAATCGTGGAGTTCGGCAATAAGCCGTGTATTTTGGAGCTTGTGATCTATAACTTTACTATGGTCACGACTATAACTTTACTATAGCCAAGTTAGTGGTTTATATTCTCGATTCCTATGTGAATCAGTCCCTATGTGGACAGGTCCTATGTGGACCCCAACTATTAACCACTAACCGGAATACCGTCACGGCTATAACTTTACTATAGCCAAGTTAGTGGTTAATAATCCCGATTCCTATGTGAATCAGTCCCTATGTGGACAGATTCCTATGTGGACTCCAACTATCAACCACTAACGGAATACCAGCCCCCTGTATCCCATACTTATTCACCTAGATCTACAACCAATTTCCAAACATTTTTAACTTTGAAAAATTGTGATTTATGCATCTTAGACTTACTAATGAATCACATAATGCTTACATGATCTATCTATGTTTACTTTCACATAAACAAGCATAAAAGTAACAAGTACCACAACAATTATACTTCACATCTTTAATCAAATCATTGAACACATAATCATATAGAACATAACACTTTTGTTTCACATTTCATTTCATAAGTACACATAAACATTTAATATCACATAGTAGCACCAAGAAGGTCATTCTTCAACTTTAACCATATTATAATCACGTAATCATATAATCGTGTCATTCATAGCATATCAATATCACTCATATCACGAATTATGAAAATTATCACACACGGCATTACTTTACTCTAATCACTTAATACATACACTTTTATTTTAAAAACTCCCACATATCATAATATATGAGAACAATCAAGTATTCCAACTTATCATAGAAATCAATTAATCATTTTCCTAAATCTTGCACTTGTTTCATAACACCGTTATAGGCTAGTATTCTATAATTCTTTTTTAGGACATGCAACAAGATACCTAAACATAGATTATTAGGACATAACTTAGAGTTTTCACCTTCATTACTAACCTATCTTTCATACCTCAGATATTAGAACAATGATCACAAATCATACTTTGATAAAAGTATTCATCTTAAGTAAATCAAACAGTTTTGAAATCCTAACTTTGAAAAATCATTTCTCTTGAACCAAAAATCAGAGTTCTTCTAAACTTTTACAACATACTCCTTTATATTTCTTTAAAATCAGTGCGAAACAATTTACACAAATCATGTTCCGAATTAAAGATATAAATAAATTTCTAAGGTGGTACAGTTTAAAATCTAAACAGAGGGAGTGACTTTAAAAACAGTTTGAAATTTTAGAAACAGTTTGAAATTTTAAAAACAGTTTGAATCATTTTGAAATTTAAACTCCATATACTATTAGGAGTCTTATACACCCCAGAAAAACAGTTTTAGAAAATCCTTAGGAAATTAGGATAAATAAGTAAAATGGTATAGTAGTGCAGTTTAAAACTCAGAACAGGGGAGGGGACTTCAAACATTTCTTATAAATTATCTACTGTATCAAACACTGCTAAATATTATCTCAAGTGAGTTCTCTAAGTTGGGGTTCTGTTTCAAATGGATTCATTAAATTTGAAAGAAGAAAACATTAGATTTCATTACTTATTCAAAACATACTCTGTTTTTGTACAGTTTCGATAAATAAATCATAACTTATTTACTTCTACTCCAAATATTACAAGCCAGGTATAAATATGACCATAACCGAGAGATCTATCCACATAAAATTTCGTAGTTTTCATAAACAAAATCGGGGTCAAACATGGGTTAAAATCCGTACCTATGAATCTGTAAATTTTACAAATAACCATCTACTTCAAGATTCTAGACTCAATCAACTCATATGCCTCAAATCCAAACCTTAAACAAGTAAGATCACAACTAGTACATCAATAATATTAACATGCAATGATTACAAACATAAGGATAATTAATTTCATAGCATATCATCATCAAATGTCGGTTTCTCACCAATCTTCTATTTTCTTTCAAGAATTAAGAATCAAGAGTTAGATTCTCACATGCAAAGCTTTAAACATAAAATTAAACATATCAAATCATCATCATCATTTTTCTCATCAAAGATCAAGGATTCAAGCATGGATCTTAACATGCATGAGACTAAACATATAATATAACATACTATGAGCACTTTCTTTCATAAAACTTTCGATTTCTTCAAAAAATCAAGAAGGGGAGTTTTTCAAAAGAGAGAGAAGGAAATACTATTGATGTTAGCTTGATGTAGCAAGAATTCCATGATTCTTTTCAAAATTTGAAGAAGTTTGTCGATATTTGCAACCCACTAGAGAATCCTTCAAGAAATTCAAAAATTAGAGAAAGCTCTTAGGGGATTTTCGAAGATTGAAGAAAGAAAGAAAGAACAAGAGTTTTCTTACACTTCTTTATGAAGAACCTCTTTTATTGAAATGAAAAAGAGTTCTTGAACTTTACCACACTACAAATTTCGAAACTAAGGAAGAAGAGAGGAAGAGATTTTGATCTTCAACTTTAGGATGAGTAGAAGAAAATATGAGAGGATGAGAAAAGAAAACTAAAGCTTGGGTTCTATTTATAGAATTTGAGAGGCTTGGATTCTTAATGAGTAGGTATGAAGAGGGGTCTTCTTGGCAATTTTATAAGTTATCTTAAAATAAAATGCTAAATGAAAAGCCAAGTGGAAATGCACATGGAATAAGTGTATGCATGCAACACATACAATCATAGCCGATTTAAAGAGAGGAAATTACTAAAAATTAAGCATATAAACTTTCTAGTGTGAGAAAATAAATTCTTATGTTACTAAACTAAATCCACGCAAATCACATAATTTCTAGTGTTCAATTATATTAAATACATGAAATACATTTTAGTTGCGCAAATAGAGAATAAAATAAAAAATATTCATGTAGACATATAATGCACATTAGTTCATATAATTTCACATAAATAGCAAATATAGCAAATTGAAAAGCAACTAATTAAATTCGCGCGTACAACACATATTCATGCAAGGAGACGAAAGGGAAAATACAAAAACAGGGTATCGGAAACGCGGGGTGTTAGAAGGTTACTACAAATAAATATGTACTTAAGAAACATAATGGATATCTTTTATGAACCATTTATCAAATAAGTACATTTTTCTATATTTTTATATATTTGAAAGGCTTATAAAGTATAATTAAATATACGTGTTAAAATAATATCTAAAGCATTACAAAATTATCATTATGTTTATTGCCTTGCATTTCGTGTATATGAATATGATCCACTAAAACTACATAATTGTTCAAAAGGGTTTTTTTTAAAGTTACATATATATGCTTTTAACGTAAAAGGTTATGCTCATCACTTTATTGTATATTGAACAATTTTTGAATTATTAATATTGGTTTTGCTCGATGAATTTATTTTAAACTAAAAAATATCCCGATCAACTTAATATGACTGATAAAAAGTAAGAATAATCAATATAGTTTGACAAATAAAATAGAATCTCAACTATTTATACGATATTGATGATGCTAAAATATAGCTCACCTAGGGTGGTGTAGAAAACTAACTGGGAGAGCAAAGCAGATCAGTAGCTTGGCAACTTGATGATCCTGAGGTACCTGCGATCATAGAACACATGAACTAAGCCGGGGGTTGATCCGGCGGAAACCCCTCCGACGCTCAAGTCAGACGTGCTGATCATATAAATAGTCCAGAGAATACAGTTGATAGTATTGCTCAGTTAATAGGACCTTTATTTATAGCTTAGTTGAGATTATCGGGCTCAAACCTTACTTGAAGGTGATTGGGCCTCGGTGATAGTGGTTTTCGATATTGGGCTCGTGGCTCAGTAGGTAAGTAATTTGTAGGCCCATTGGGTTGGCCCAATTATGCATATCAGATATGAATATTTATTTTTTATGGAAATGTTGATAGGATTATAGGCTTTCAATAATAATTACCCTCAGTAATATCTAATTGTACAAGTCCCCCCTTATGAAAATTATTCACAGCAAACAAGGCCCCTACGAGTAGACCGCGTGATACACAGTTCATAAATAGGCCTTGGGGTTGGTTTTTTGACTTAAAAAGACCTATATACCCTATAATGTATAAATTTTGAAAATAAGCCCCGATATGAAGTTTTTAATATTTTCAATTTAGTCCCTTCAATTTTTCACAAAGGCCCTCTTCTCCCTTAAGTCAGGGACTGAATTACAATTTTTTTAGTAATAAACTGAACATAGTTGAACCCCCGCTTTCCTTCAGCGAACACCCTCGCCGACCTCATTAAAAAGGTAACTGTACTATAAAAGCTAAATGTGTTAAAGATATGAGGATTGACTGGTAACTTTAGGATATGTTTTATCGCATTTTATAGTACATGGTGATATGCCTAATTGGGCCAACCCAATGGGCCTACAATTTCTTTACCTACTGGGCTACGAGCCCAATATCGAACACTAATATCACCGAGGCCCAAACACCTTCAAGTAAGGTTTGGGCCCAACAAAGCAAACCCAACCCAATAAACGACATATAAATAGAGGTTTTACTCATTTTATTAAGGTATGTCCTATTAACTGAGTAATACTATCAACTGTATTCTCTGGACTATTTCCACTATCAACACGTCTGACTTGAGCGTCGGAGGGGTTTCCGCCGGATCAACCCCCGGCTTAGTTCACGTGTGCTCATTTCGCAGGTACCTCAGGATCATCAAGTTATCAAGCTACTGATCCGCTTTGCTTTCCCAGTTCATTTTCTACACCACCACAGGTGATCTAAGTAATTAGCATCATCATTTTGGCGCCGTCTGTGGGAACGATGCAAACCAGATCACGTAGCCAACAAGATCCTCCTGAGGCGTCTACTCGGAGAGAAAATGACACAGCTAACGACCTCCCACCTTGTGGAGGCTCTGGCTTGCCACCTCCTCCACGTCCCATGGATCCGCCTCGCGAGGTTCAGGTAATCCCCCCTCGGGACCCACCACTCGCCGATCCACCACTCCCTGCTCCTCGAATGGTTCCAATAACCGAGGATGCGCTCCAACGCATGATAGCAGAAGCTTCAACTCGCGCTGCCACAGAGGCCGTGACCCAATATATCGCCACGATGGGAGCAGATGCTCCCAACGCGATATCAGCACTTGCTCCACATGTGGAGCCACCTATGGCACCACCGCCATCGACTCCCTGGGGGCTTACATCTGCCCCCAAAATATTTCGCTCGCCAAGGGTTATCAACTCCCTGGGGGCTTACATCGCCCCCAAAATATTTCGTTCGCCAAGGGTTATCGACTCCCTGAGGGCTTACATCTGCCCCCAAAATATTTCGTTCGCCAAGGGTTATCGACTCCCTGGGGGTTCACATCGCCCCCAAAACATTTCATTCGTCATAGCAGGAGCCAACGCTCCTCCTCGTGAGGCCCCACTGGGTCCTGAACATGATCAATTTCTACTTACTTCTCGAACGGTTCAGATAACCGAAGAAGACCTTCAGCGTATGATCACGGAAGATTTAACTCGTGCTGCCACTGAATCAGTGGCACCATATATCGCCAAGGTTGGGCATCTCATCTCAAGGGTCGTACATCCACTTACCTTTCAACCCCAAGGGGTTTCACATCCCATCAAGTCTTTCACGTCCCTACTTAAAAAACAGAAAAAGGGTCTGACGCGCACACGCGAACCAATGGCACAACCGTGCGCATCCACCTCAGACTATAGGTCTCGAGCGCCTCATCCTACAGCGGGCAGTTATCACCATCCTAAAGTTGGGCATCACCCTTACCCTTCAACCCTAAGTGGGTTCACATCACATCTCAAGAGACGAGTATAATCTCCCTACTCAAAAAATAGAACATCCCCAAGGGGGTGCACATCCCATCTCAAGGAACGAGGATAATCTCCTTACTCAAAAAATAGAACATCCCCAAGGGGGTGCACATCCCATTTCAAGGAACGAGGATAATCTCCCTACTAAAAAATAGAACATCCCCAAGGGGGTGCACATCCCATCTCAAGGAACGAGGATAATCTCCCCACTCAAAAATAGAACATCCCCAAGGGGGTGCACATCCCATCTCAAGAAACGAGGATAATCTCCCTACTCAAAAAATCGAACATCCCCAAGGGGGTGAACATCAACCACGTAAAAAAAAAAAAAAAAAAAAAAAAAGACGAGAAGAAAGAAAAAAAAAGAAGAAGAAAAAAGAAGATGAAAAAATACAAGAACAAAAAAAAAGAAAAAAGAGAGTAAAAGAAGAAGAATTAGAAGAAGAAAGAAAGAAGAAAGAAGAAGGAAGAAGAAATTAGGAAAAAGAGAGAAAAAGAAGAAGAATTAGAAGAAAAAAGAAAAACAACAAAAAAGAGCAGAAGAAGACAAAAAAAGAAAAAAAAGAAGCAAAAAAGACAAAAGAAAGAAAAGGACAAAAGACAAGAAAAAACGCGCGCGTCAGCGCGCTCCGCCCAAGGGTGCCTCGGTCCGCGCGAACGCGCGAAAAAAAAAAAAAGGGACTGGAAGCGCGTGCACAGCACGCGCGCGTGGCGTTCACGCGCCAGACGCGCGCGCGTGCACTGCACGCGAGCCAGCAAAAAAAAAACAAAGGCGCGCGTGGCATACACGCGCCTGATGCGCGCGCGTGCACTGCATGCGAGCCAGCAAAAAAAAAAAATAAAAAAAATAAGAGGCGCGCGTGGCATACACGCGCCTGACGCGCGCGTGCACTGCACGCGCGCGTTAGAGAGTAAGAAAAAAAAAGAAAAAAAAAAAAAAAAAAAAAAAAGAGAAAGGTATCTCACACGCGCGCGCGCCTCCCTAGGCCTCCTTGGAGCGCGCGCTCCCATCTAATTGGGCACAACTTTCACCGCCCTCCACCAAATTGCGCGTAGATTTTGACTCGCTTCACCAAATCGCACGAGAATTTCAACGCGCTCCACCAAATTGCGCGAGCTCTTTAACGCACCTACCAAATTGTGTTCGCTATCAAATGGAAAATAAAAAAAAAAAAAAAAATTATTTAGCCACGCCATGCCAACGATTAACGCAAGACTACAACACCGATCTACTCTCAATACGATCCGGTACCCCTTTCAACTTGGCTCCCACATCGTCTCGAGAGTGGGGGGCTTGCGAGAAAACTCTCACAAGGAGCCAACTCGCTCAGTACTACCACCCGCAGCAAGATAACTCCCACGAAGAGCCAAATCCCTCGGGTCTACGAACCATAGCGAGATAACTCCCACGAGGAGACCACTCGCTCCGTCCTATAACCCGTTGAGAGGTAACTCCCACGAGGAGCCAACTCCCTCGGGTCTCATAACCATAGCGAGATAACTCCCACGAGGAGACCACTCGCTCCGTCCCACAATTCGCAGCGAGACAACTCCCACGAGGAGCCAACTCGCTCGGTACTGCAACCCGCAGCGAGACAACTCCCACGAGGAGAAAACTCGCTCGGCCATACAACCCGTTTCGAAATAACTCCCACGAGGAGACAATTCGCTCAGAGCGACCTCAGTCCGCGCGCTCCTCAGTCGCGCGCCATCCGATGCTCCTACAACTCCCTCGCGAGAAAAATCCCACGAGGAGCCAACTCGCGCAGTAATATAACCCGCAGCGAGGCAACTCCCACGAGGAGACAACTCGCTCAGTCCTACAACCCCTTACAAGGAAACTCCCACGAGGAGATAACTCGCTCAGTCATATAACCCGTTGCGAGGCAACTCCCACGAGGAGTCAACTCCCTCGGGTCTACGAACCAACAACGAGATAACTCCTACGAGGAGACCACTCGCTCCATCCTACGACCCGCAGCGAGGCAACTCCCACGAGGAGCCAACTCGCTCGGTACTACGAACCCGGAGCGAGACAACTCCCACGAGGAGCCAACTCGCTCGGTACTACGAACCCGGAGCGAGACAACTCCCACGAGGAGCCAACTCGCTCGGTACCACAACCCGCAGCGAGACAACTCCCACGAGGAGCCAACTCGCTCGATACTACAAATCCGTTGCAAGGCAACTCCCACGTGCAACCACCTCACTCGATAAATATTACTCACCGCGAGACAACTCCCATGAGGAGACAACTCGCCCGAAATTCACTATATAATCACAAGCTCAAGTTAGCACGATTACAACCCTAGAAACACTTAGAGACATTATGAGAATCTATATAGCCTGGCCAGCTTGATTACTTAAATTTATTTACTTGTTTTCGATGGGTCATTCATTAAAACGTGGCCACGGTCCAAACATACTTAAGACCCACGAGGTCTAACAAGGGGCACGACCCCCATAAAAAAAAAATCTTGAGAGTCTGATCCCCTCCTCAAGTACATCACGCACAAGGCTATATGTAAACACATATAAGCAACGCGTCAAAACATTGACAATGTCGAAAAATAACAACTCCCACGAGGAGAATACTAGCTCCGTGCTACTACATTATCGTGAGACAACATCCACGAGGACGTAACTCGATCAACTCGATTACCCTAGAGACAACTTCCACGAGGACGTAACTCGATCAACTCGATTACCCCATAGACAACTCCCACGAGGAGATTACTTGATCTGTGCTACTACATTATCGCGAGACAACTCCCACGAGGAGATAACTCGATCAACACTATTACCCCGCGACAAGACAACTCCCACGAGGAGATAATTCGCTACTACATCGTCGCGGGACAAAACCGACGACTTAATTAACTTACATCGCGACAACCTTGTCGCGCTATGCGCCAACGCGCATTCACGCCCCTCCGACACACGCTCCAACGCGTTTTCGCATACCATTAGGCCATACGCCAACGATCGACTTCTACAATTTTTACTCTCGACACGATTTGAGACCCATCACAACATGGCCCCCACATCGACTCGAGAGTGGGGGGCTTAATGATATGCCTAATTGGGCCAACCCAATGGGCCTACAATTTCTTTACCTACTGGGATACGAGCCCAATATCGAAGACTAATATCACCGAGGCCCAAACACCTAAGGTTTGGGCCGAACAAAGCAAACCCAACCCAATAAACGACATATAAATAGAGGTTTTACTCATTTTATTAAGGTATGTCCTATTAACTGAGTAATACTATCAACTGTATTCTCTGGACTATTTCCACTATCAGCACGTCTGACTTGAGCGTCGGAGGGGTTTCCGCCGGATCAACCCCCGGCGTAGTTCACGTGTGCTCATTTCGCAGGTACCTCAGGATCATCAAGTTATCAAGCTACTGATCCGCTTTGCTCTCCCAGTTCATTTTCTACACCACCACAGGTGATCTAACTAATTAGCGTCATCACATGGGATTTATGCGACAGTAGTGATAGTACATGGTGCAATTTGTATTTAACCCTTTTTATAACGTGAGTTTTTTTCAATGATTATAGATTACACATAGTTGGTTAGTACAAGCTAAAAATATATAAAAAAACAAATTAGTAATAAAAAATATATCACGCCAACTTGCACGAGCGGTGATATGTAGCATAGCATTTGAAATAAATTACAATCAGAAAGAACTACACAATGGCAATGTAATATATGTTTATAAAATTTTCATGTCTATATGCATTCATTGTTGTGATATTGTATTGTTGCATTACCTTTAGATGTGGATTATTGTAGATTATACATGGGATTAGTACATATACATTTATCACAATTTCACATTGAATACCTAACAAGAATACAATATCACGATACTCATTCTCTCTTCTATTTTTATTGGGTTTATTAGGGAAAACACCCTTGTTCATATTTTCTAATGAGGTAGATCCAATTTTTTTTCCCTTTTTGAGATACACCCAATTTTGCCAACTTGAAAAAATATATTATATAATTTCCCTTTAATACCCCTGTTTTATTATTAAACGGCATTTATTTCCTTTAATACGTGATTTGAGATTTGCTGATACGTTGCCTAAAATCACGGAATAAATTTACGTGAGATCATTGGCCGTTATATCAAATCGTGTACAATATTTTTTGAAGATTCTCTTCATCGTTCCAGCGGGTTTTATCTTCTTTGAAGATTTCTGCACCGTCGTGGAAATAAGATCGATTTTTGAGCGTTTGTTGTTGGACGTTCTTAAGCGGGTATGAATGCGTTATTCGTTTTTATTTTTTGCTCAATGTCCATGATTGTCGTGTACGGTGGTTAGAAATTTTTAAGAGTTGTGTTGATACTTGATTGTACTAAGAAGAACGTTTTTTAACAAAATTATTCCGTCATATATATATATATCGTTTTTTTTTTGCCGATGATGTTTGTTTGGAAGAGGATTGAAAGAGTTAGAAGAGGATGGTTCACGCAGATCGGACCAGAGTTGTTTTATAACCGTAATATACTATCATAGCATATTAATGTACTATATTGAAATTATTAATGTACTATGTGGTTGAATAATACGGGATCCATAGTCGATTAACGAGATCCATAGTCGAATTAGATCAATAAGATAGTCTATTACATGATATAAGGAAAATTACCCTAATTGATTAGTATTCCAAACAAACATATTATTCAGTTTCCATATATATTATTATTTTTTCATATATATTATTATTTACCCTAATCGTTTTCATATAATAAGGAAAATTACCCTAATTGATTAGTATTTCAAACAAACATATTATTCAGTTTCCATATATATTATTATTTTTCCAATAGTCAATTAACTAAACCCATAGTCGAATTAGATACATGGGATAGTCTATTAAAAGATATGAGATAGTCTATTAATTTTAAAACACAAATCCGCCGCCGTCACTTCTCAAATCTACGGTTTTGATGATTCTTCGGCCCATAGTCGATTAACGAGATCCATAGTAAAATTATACCAACGGGATAGTCTATTAAATGATATGGGATAGTATATTAATACAGATGTAATTCGACTATGCATCTCGTTAATAAACTATGGGCCGAAGAATTATCAAAACCCTAGATTTGAGTAATCCTAGATTTGAGCAGTGACGGCGACGGTAACGGCGGCCAACGACGATATCACTTCTGGTGGATGTCCTGCCCATCAATTGTTGCAATATCAATGATTTAGTGCTCGAATTCGGTATGCGATTATAACAGATCTGCAATTATACAAACGTGATAGTCGATTTAGCCAAAACATATGAACAAATCGATGGACGATAGCGATGCGGCGACCGGCGAAGACTTACCTACGGCGGCTTGCTCGGAGTCCACGAAAATCGTCGTTTCACGGCAGTGCATATTTCTTCCCCTTTCGATCGGCCGTACCGGGAAGTGGTTCTGGGAGGTTTTTGCAGTTTATTTGATAGTGGGTTTTGGAGTGATAGTGTGTTAAAGGAAAAATAGGAAGGGATTTGATATTATTTCAAAAGGTAAAGTAACGGGATTTGTGGGATTTTATTGAGGGTAATTATGTAATTACGAAAAGCTTGGGCTTTTATCAAAATGGCAAATTTAAATTTGGGTCTACCCCTATTATTTGAATGTTTAAGGGGGTTATATCTAATAGACCCATTTTTATTTTATATTTAAAATATACATTCCCATTGTAGTTTAAGGTGCATATTTTGGTAGCATTCATTTAAATAGAAACAATTTGCATTTCTCAGTTAATAGAACAAATTATTGTATTAAATTATTATATTGATCATATATTTGATTTTAATATATTAAATTGAGTAAAGAGCAGTGTGCTCCCAAACTGAAAGAGTAAGATTATTGTAGAGCTGTTTGTTCTTGAAAATTTTGTTTAGTTCAGTAGAGAATTTTTTAAATGGATAAGTGAAAAAATTAGGACATAAATTTAAGGAGGAGTACGATGAAGGGTAAGGAGGATTGACTGGGGATCGAAGATGGGTGACACTAGGCGGACGTGGTGAAGAATAGCGTAAATCATGAAGTACATAAGGGTCCCTGCCAAACTCACGAGATTCGCGCATGCCTAGATATCAGTTGAAAACTGCCTGAAAATATCAATTTTCGGGCACGGTGCAATGAAAGAACAAGTTTACATTAAAAAACATGCAAAACAATTTTACATAGGGGGCAATGTGCAAATCAGTAGCATGCAATCTATATTTATTTATTTATGGTTGTACGTGAAATTTGGAGTGACTGCATTTTTTGATTTTATTGTAGCATCCTTTTTGAGAACTTTATACCAAAATGTCTGGTAAATTTATAATATTTTATTCAAAAGAATTATATATTTTAAGGATAAATAAAATTAAAATTAGTATAATAATGATCTAGACACGTGCAACACATGTGCATCTTCCTAGTTACAATTAAAAGTGTGAATGTTATGGAAGGTTTCTTCCAATTTTGTGTTTCTTATTTTCTCTTCACATAGGTTAAATCAGTGTTCGAAAAATCGGTCGAGGCGGCCGATTAATTGGTCTCCGAGGCGGTTTTGGTGTAACGGTTTGAAAATTTGATGTATGCTTATGAGGCGGTTAGAGGCGGTCAAACTTTGATGGCAAAAATCGGTCAAAAGTCGGTAAAAAATCGATTTGTTTTTTTTTTATAATTAAAAAAGAAGTTGAGCTTTTAATCAAAAATTAGTGTATGCTTTGTTTTAATTTGTTTATGTTAACTTTTGTTTTTAAAGGATCTAATGATATATGCTTGCAATGTTCAAAAATAATTTTGAACTCACATGATTTTCATTATATTTGTATTTTGTAAGAATTTTTATTATATTATGATCTTATTATTGCTAGAATATTTTTATGTATGATGATATATAATTGATGGGATAAAATAATGTTTAAATATCATTTTATATACGTTTTGAGTATTTTACAAATAATATTTAAAATTATGTTACATTAAATTAAAAAAAAATGATTTATTTCCGATTTATCGCCGATTAATCACCGTTGCACCCAGGGGCGTACCCAAGCTTGTGGCTGGGGTGGCCCCCGCCCCCCCAAGAAAAAAAATTTAAGCTGTTTTTTTTTTTTTTTTTTTGGGTATTTATGTATTAGTTAATGCACTTTCGCCCCCCAAACTTTTAATTTTGTACACTTTAGTCCTAAAAACAAAAAAAAAGTTTCCTTTCTTAAATTACCCATATATTTCAGCCCCCAAGAAAACTCCCCTGGGTCCGCCCCTGGTTGCACCGATTACTCGTGAGCCGCTGCCTAACCGACTCGGACTCGATTCCCGCCTTTTACAACCTTGGATTCTATTTTCAGGATAATTAAATAATATTCCTGAAAGAAAAAAATAAGTAATTATTATGTTGATAAAATGAGTTTACGGGAGTAAAAGAACATCTTTCAAAGTTTTTACATGTTTATAACTGAATGATTTATTTATTCTGATAATTATTCCATTAAAGAAAGTTGTAATGGTTCAACTGTAACTTTTTCAGTTCTTTCATTCCTCATACATATTGCCGTGGTTAACTACACGGCTGCACCCATTAGCCACCATATATTCACTCACTTTGCAGCTATCTTAATAAGAAAATAATTGGCCATTAAATTCATTACATGGACGCATGAAACAAAACCAAAAATATATAGGCTCTTTTATTATCGGAAATGCTATTTGCGGTCACAAAATTGCTATTCGCGGTTTTTCAATTCCCATATATATATGCGTGTGCTGAATATATGTGTGTGTGTCGTGTGTGTTGTTGTGTGTGTATATGTGTGTGATTTTTTTGGATTATTGCCCAAGTGATAAATATGTGGTAAGTTGTAATAATTATGTTATTATGTGGCACTTGATTGATATTTGTGATGTTATGTGGGGATTATATAATTGTTGTGATATGAGCATGATTTTGAAAATATGCATGTCATTTTTTTGAAAACTGAAAGATTAATGGAATACCGAATAATAAACAAATGGATGTGGTTTGAATCTATTAGTGAAATCGGGCTCGTAACAGGTTTATTATTCAGGTACAGAAATTAATCTTTCACGGATCCGATAAAACAAAAAATGTGTTTTTCACGGTTTTCATAAAAAGGGCATGTTTGTCATTTTGCGTAAGTATTTATGTGTGCCCGATGTGTTTTTGTGACTAATGTGATTTCCTGATTGTTTTATGGTGTGCGGATTATGAGGATAATTGTATAATATTATATATATATATATTATATAACGTATTTCCAAAGTTTGATATTTAATCGGATTTCTTACTGAGCTTTATAGCTCATATAGAGGCCTCTTTAATTGCAGGTAGTAGTATTAGTAACCCTCCACTGGAATGGATTGAGTAATAGATAGAAATTTTGCCTGGGATTTTTGGAAGTAGTAAGAGGGCCTATGAACAATGTTAAAATATTTTGGTTTTTGGTGATGTAATATTAAGACGTATTTCTCTTTTCGTAACTTTTTGCTTATCAACTTCCCGTTTTAGGGACAACTTAAATCCGACATGGATCGTACTTTGCACGCTATTTTATAAGTAATCTGTTTAGTGAAATTATTTTAAGTCCTACTACTAGTTTTTGAAATATTCACCAAAAACATTTCTCAAAACTCTGATCTCTTTTTCGAACCAAAAATAAATAGTTTGATAGTGCAGCACTCGAACGAAAATTCCTCCTTTCAAAAGTTGTTTTCAAACGAAACTTTTAGTCGACTAAAGTATTCCAAAGGAAGTTTTCGAAAATCACAAAGGTTTCAAATATCCTAAAGAAGACAAATTTTCTTAATTACATTTTAGTCCCATTCCCAAAGTTTTAAAACTTACAAAGAGGTCCTTTTGCTTCCACTATATAAATGAGTATTCCGATAACCGGTTCAATTTATCACCCGATTAGAGGGGTGGTGCTACATAATGGTATCAAAGCATGGTTCATAGAAACTCGTATGAACTTCACGGGTTTAAAGACTACTCGAGACGCGAAGCTCGGCCCATTTGATAACTATGTGAATTTTATTACTTTATGTATTTTGCATGCTTTACTAATTAGTTTTAAATTAATGGCGAGACGTATAACCCGAGGAAACTTGAGCACTCCGTCCGATTAACCACAAGACCACAATCAAACCATTAATAATCTCTCAAACTTAATCCGAGAACAAGCCCAAAACCACAAACGCCAAATCGAACAACTCCTCCAACGTTACCAACCCCCGCCTCAAAATAATGCACCCCAAGCTATATACGAACGATTCTACGGTGGCACCGATCCCGCCATAGCCGAAGAGTGGATCAAATCCCTCACAGTAATTTACGACTATATGCAAATGACCGACCGCGACCGCGTACACTGTGCCCTATTCCTACTCGGAAACAAGGCTCGTCATTAGTGGGAAGGATTCAAGGAAGGAACAAACCTCGAAACTCTGCCATGGACCGATTTCAAAGTCCAATTTTTCAAAAAATATTTCTGAAAAGGCGTGCAAGCCCACAAAATAAAAAAATTCATCGAACTCCGCCAAGGCGATATACCAATGATCGAATACATCCGTCGTTTCGAACGTGGCTGCCTCTATGCTCCATTCATCGCTCGGGACGCCGAGGAGAAGAAGAGCCATTTCATTCGTGGCCTCCAACTCGAAATCCACAGAGACATCCGCATGTCCGACGCTTCGACTTTCCGACAACTAATAGACTAAGCTCTCATGGCTGCCCAGGATGTGGGAGAAATTCAAAACAAACGCCGACCACCACCAAATTTCCAACGCCCATAGAAAAAGAATAATTTTGGCAACCGCCCATTCCGAGGAAAATGAGCGCAGCCAGTCCGCCAACCAACCGGACTGCCGCCGCCGCCTCTGCCAAAACCAATCTGCCCAAAGTGTGGGAAAGGTCATTTTGAAGAATGCATACAAGGAACGAGGAACTGCTTCCGATGCCATTAGCCCGGACATATAGTGAGAGAATGTCTGAAACCTCCACCAAACGTCCCCGCTTGAGTGTTCGCCATGACTCAAGAGCAGATCGAGCAAGACCCGTCTATGATAGCAAATATCATATTTATCCTCGAAGAACCTATATACGCTCTAATCGATTCCGGCTCTACTCATTCCATTATATCAAACGACATAATCACGCACTTAAATCGCAAACTGAATCGATTAAATTACAAATACCGAATTCTCATTCCCTCTGGCGAGGAAATGCGCTCCAATCTAGTCATAACCGATTGTCCAATCCAAGTTCATACTCAACCCATGAATTTTGATATAATCCTCCTACCAATCCAAAACATCAAAGATATACTAGGCATGGACTGATTAATCAAATTCAAAGCCCAAATCGACTGTGCCTCAAAAACGGTTATTTTTCCTCTTCCGAGCGGGGAAACCCTAAAATTCCAAAGTCAACCCAAAACCTCGATTCCAATCATTTCTGCAATCAAAGTAGTCAAACTTATTCACAAGGGTCATTCTCGTTACTTGGTGGATATTCTGAAATCCGAACCCGATACCAAAACCCAAATATCCGACATTCGAGTTGTGCAAGAGTTCCTCGATGTATTTCCCGACGATATTCTTGGACTTCCACCCGACCGAGAAATTGAGTTCAAAATCAATCTCATTCCCGGAGCTACCCAATTTCCAAAGCCCCGTACTGTATGGCCCCAATGGAATTGAAAGAATAGAAAGATCAAATTCAAGAATTTCTCGACAAAGGTTATGTTTGACCCAACCATTCCCCGTGGGGCGCACCAGTTCTCTTCGTCAAAAAGAAAGACGGATCTCTTCGTCTTTGCATCGATTACCGTGAACTCAACAAAATCACAATAAAAAATGAATACCCTCTTTCTCGAATCGATGATCTTTTCGACCAACTCCAAGGCTCATCGGTCTTCTCTAAAATCGACCTCCGATCCGGTTACCACCAACTTAAAATCAAAGAATCCGATATTCCCAAAACAGCTTTCAGAACCCGATATGGCCACTATGAATTCGTCGTCATGCCCTTTAGTCCAACCAACCCCCCCGCAACTTTCATGGACCTTATGAACTGATTCTTTCATCAGTACTTGGACCAATTCATAATTGAACATTGTCATCTAGTCAAAAACCCAAGAAGAACATATGTCACACCTTCACACAGTACTCCAAACTCTCTGATCACATCAACTATACGCCAAGTTCAGCAAATGCGAATTCTGACTATCGATTGTGGCTTTCCTTGGTCACAATGTTTTCAGAAAAAGGAATCTCCGTCGATCCTAGTAAGATAGAAGCAGTATCAAATTGGTCAATTCCAAATAATGCGAAGGAAATAAGAAGCTTCCTTGGACTAGCCGGCTATTACCGCAAGTTTGTGAAAGACTTCTCAAAGCTTGCCTCACCGCTCACCAACCAATCGATTCGACCCCGGAGAGATTAACTCGAAAAGACGTTAGGTACCTGTACACTCCAGAATGTGACACTAGTTTCACCAAATTGAAGAATCGGCTCACATCGGCATTAATTCTCGCACTACCAGAGAAAATCGGTGAATTCATAGTCTATAACGACGCCTTGAAATTAGGATTGGGTACCGTACACATGCAAAATGGGAAAGTCATCCCTTACGCCTCACGACAACTCAAAGAGTACGAACATAATTATCCAACGCACGATATCGAATTAGCCGCCTTCGTTTTCACACTCAAGATCTGGCGACACTGTATCTATGGTGAAACGTCTATCATATACACCGATCACAAGAGTCTGAAATAATTCTTCACTCAGAAAGACTTGAATATGAGGCAACGAAGATGGCTCGAACTAGTCAAAGATTACGATTGTGAGATACTCTACCACCCCGGCAAAGCTAATATAGTCCAACCTAACTTGGGGAATCCATCAAATCAGCCCAAATAAATGATCCGCATAGTCTCAAAATTTGCAATAACCTCGAATTCAATCCAAACTTCTGAATCTCCGAAGAAGGACTCGTCTGATTCCAAGATCATATTTATGTTCCCAATGATCCAAATGTTCGCCGACTAATCTTAACCGAAGCTCACCAAACCGCGTACACTTGCCATCCTGGAGAAACAAAGATGTACCAAGACCTCAAAAAGTTCTACTGGTGGCCTGGAATGAAGAAAGACGTGGCCCGATTCGTCGCCGAATGCCTAATATGCCAGCAAGTCAAGGCGGAACATCAAAGACCCGGAGGCCTACTTCAATCGGCCCTAATTCCATAGTGGAAATGGGAAGCTGTCACGATGGACTTTGTACAAGGATTTCCGAAGACCCAAAGAGGATCCGACGCCATTTGGGTGATCGTTGACCGACTGACTGAATCACCTCACTTTCTACCAGTCCGAATGACATTCAGTTTTGAAAAGCTGGCCAAACTATACATCCGTGAGATAGTCCGACTTCACGACATCCCCGTCTCCATTATTTACGAACCCTCAATTTACATCAAAATTCAGGAAAAAGTTTGCACGAAACCCTTGGAACGTGATTAAACTGTAGCCCCGCCTGTTGAGCTAAATACCTAACACACAAGTGCACGTATCGCAAACAAGTAGTAATAGTGGACTCGTAAGAGTCGATGTCGGTCCCACAAGGAATATACAAATTACCTAATCCTAAGTACCAAATTCTAACAATTATGATTTTTATCCAGCCTACGCAAGGTTGTCAAATTTAATCAACTAAATAATTAAACTAATTATGAAAGTAAATAAAAATGAGAAAATATCAATAAAATGGGACCTAGGATTTTATCTTCCCCTTATGCGATAATTCATCACCCAATTAAGCTTCTATCATGCAAGTTACGTCCCGATTATTAACCCGAGACACGAAATTACTCATAACCCGCTGTCGCGTGTATTATAAGTCTATTATTCATAACCATTTCACTATATGTCTACGCAAACCAATTACTAATAAAGCATTAACTAACAAGTCTCGTAAACGGCTACCAAAGGTGATATCTGTATGTCTGCGATAACACATGCAATTAACACACTAATATGGTGAAAACTACTCTAAGGTTCTTCTATCCTTACTCTTATTATTAAAATGTTTTGTCGGTTCAATTCTAACAATAACACATATCAACATAAATTAGATAGACTCATGAACTAAATAAAACCAGATAGAAGAAATAATCATAACTTACATAATATTAGAAAAAATGTTCGAATTACCACATTGGGTTTTAATAAAATCCTAGAATAAAAACTTAGCTACTCGTAATTCTTATCATAAACAAAATAGAATAAATAAAATAAATAAGAATAAATTATGCTTGAGTCTTCGTTCTTCGCGTTCTTTTGTGTAAAATTTCGTGCTTGTGGTGTAGATATTTGTTGCTTTTATAGGCTTTTCTTGATAAGAAGTAGTGAAAACCTAATAGGAATCAACTTCCTGTTGGGAATCGGGTACGTGTACGCAGCGGAAAACAAAAATTTTATGCGATTTAAACGACTTTAAAACACATAAACACATGCCCGACAAATTGAAACAATTAATTGCGTACCTTTGCGCTTGCAGCGAAATTAAAAACTACATACATGCTAAATAATTTAACCGAATTTAAATCAATTAGCATGCTCGCGTTTAAACCAAATAACATGCTCGCAATAATTAAAACGATTTCACGTAATCACATAAAATCATACAAGTTTCTTATTAAAACGAACATGCATATATTAATTTAAACGTAACCGAATCGAATGACAATAGGTTCGAAACATTACCTCTTGAAGCGTGAGGTAGGCGCACTAAGCAAAGCTAGATTGCCACGGAAACCAATCTGCGCAATCCGGGGCAGCAGCGGCGATACGGGCACGGCGGCGCGTGTATCTCACGCGCGGTCTTCGGGGCGGCGCGTGGGGTCGCGTGCGTCGTCGGCTCGAGAGCTGCTCCTCAATTCTTCGATCTTCCTCCTCTTGGATTTCACCTCGTATACTTCGATCTACTAAAACGTGGAACTAGACACGAAGTAGTTAGAATAAAACAGAAGAAACGAAAAGAGAAAAGAACTACCGACTTGGATCGGCCAAGAGATGGCCGATTCCGGCGAGAGAGCGGCGACGGCGGCGGTGGTGGCCGCGGGAGAGGGTGGCCGATCGAGAGAGGGAGCGGCTAGGGTTAGGGTTAGGTCTTCTTTTTTTTTGTGCAAGGCCTATAAATCAAGTATTTATAGTGCCTTGCATAAAACCCTAACGGGCTTAAGTTGGACCGGGCCCAACAACTTAAGTTCGTTAGTACTTTTACTTGCTCGTCTCTCTCATTTCAATGATCGGAAAATTGTAACGATTACATTTTCGGAATCATTATAAAGTCCTCGTCATTACGAGTGCCAACTCTCAATTTCCAACTTTCCAAAAGTGGAAACCCTAGTTCAGTGCACTTTCTAAATTTGGAAACTTCCCGATTTAGAAAGTCCACTACAATGTTCGTCTATTCTTTTCCTTTTCTTATTCTCATTCATAATTCCAAATTACGAATGTTCGACCCAATCATATTGATTTCCAATCATGCAAAGATAAACTATTTTATCTCTGACCGTTTATTCAAAGATCTCATGTGCACGAGCAGTGTGACCCTCGATAGTTCAGGTGTAAGCTAGCCCTGGGCCCACAACCCTTTGTGGTCAAAACTCGTCCCTTAGAGTTACGATTAAGATGAAGCTCGTTTCACCTTAATCACCCAACCAATCAAGATTGGCGTCTAGCAACTACGCGTCATGATTCCCTAGATACAAATGAAGTGCCTGCAAGAACCTTCAGATATAGTTAACGTACAGTACGGTCCCTTCGATTCATATGTCCCAATTGAACTAGAGGCATTGGTTCGTCGAGACCTCTTTATATGTTCAATGACGGTGCGGTCGTTCTAAGTGTTGTAATCGTTATGTGCATGACTTAGAGAATCGAATTCTCTAATCATCACTTAGTCAGCTCTTGCCAGAGACTTAGAAATGATTACAAACTTTCAGAACACACAGGACATCCAATATTCGTAGCGATCGAATCCCCGACTACAATGCACAGACCTCCCACTAGATTTCGGACTGCACGAACACTGGCCCTTGGGATGGTCCTCGGTGGAACTCAGGGACAGGTCACGATACAGCTGGTCATCTAGTGAAGTCACGGTGATGTCTAGGTCATAAGGACTAATGGTGTACAACTATACCATAGATATCTCTACTCGATTATTGGGAAGCACTTAGAGATTTCTAGGGTGAGGGAGTTCAGTGAATTCGTCAACTTACGAGCACCCACTTATGCATGCCGATATCACAATACCGTTTACTGATGAGATGCAGTACACATACACTAAGTGCTAGTCTCTTAATGGGAAAGACCGTCCTCATTGGTGGCGTAACCCTTCGACTAGGAACACGTTTAACAGTTATAATACTTAAGTAAATATCTCACGATCCTAACGATCAATTACTAGTACTTGTAATAACTGTAAGGACTATATCTATGCTTGTGACAAAGGGACAAAGATATAGAATGCCAAGGTGTTTTATCATTAATACGAATAAAGGTTCGTTTATAACAATAATAAATACGAAAGACCACAGCCACATGTTGGCTTGTTGGTCACCTACTCTAACACTTCCGCCAATTTCCCCCATCAGGATTTGTTCTTCAATTTTGGCCATGTTGGAGTTCGAATTTTGGAATGTTGCGTAAAATAAAAATTGTAGCCCTTGAAATTAGATTTCCAATGCCGATAAAATCAGAGGATTTGGAGTTCGTATGAAAGAGATATGCTCAAAATGGTGGACACTGCCAAAGCTGTGGCGAGATTCATTCTTCCAATTTGATTTATTTCCTTATTTGCAACGTTTTCTTTTGTTTTTTATCATTTCTCCTTCATGGACAGTTAATTCTGGTTTTCCACCTATAAAACACAAAATCAATCAATTAAAGCAAAAATATAATTAAATCTAAACAAAAGATCCACTTAAAGTAAACGTATTGAGTGTAAAATCTACACTCAACACACCCCCGAACTTTAACTTTTGCTTGTCCTCAAGCATTATCTAGCTAGTTGCAAAGCAAAGAAATTAATAAATGCATCTCATCACATATATTAATGACCAACTTCACGTTTTCAGAACTTGCAATCGTCATGGCACTTCTCGAAAATTCACAAGCTTAAAATTCAAAGAAACTTCATTGCTTACCATTGCCAAGAACCAAAAATCATATTAACGCTTCAAGCATCCAATATTTGTAATCTAAAAATAGAGAAAATGTATACTTAGATAATAATATTCAACTCCAAAGACTCACAAAATTTCTCTACTCCGCTAATATCGAATAAAGTTATTGGGATCATTGGGACTTTTTGACTTTCAATTGTTGGGCTCTTTGGTGCTAGGTAGGAATGATGGGTATAAGTGACTACTCTTCTCCTTGCCATCTTCCTATTATTGAATAAAGAGTTGCACTAATGAAGACGTTTATTTTTTTTTCTTGAATCGAGGTGTTTTCGCTGAGATATGTAACTTTAGCTTTTTTTTTTGAATTATTGTGTCACCTCTAAGGAGTTATTACCCTACTCGATTCTCAAGAATTTAAAAGTCTCCATTTTTTCTCTTGAGGTATGGTTCGAGTTCTTACTTAAATATTTGTGCATGTCCTCTTTTTCCCTTCTAGTTCTCTTCTTCTTCTTCTTCTTTCTTTCATTCTTTTTTTTTCTCTCTTTTTTTTTCTTTTTTTTTAAGAAGAAGAAAAACGTAGCAATTTTTCCAACGAAGCTCGAAGGGATAATTTATCAAGAAATCACAATCTAATCTACCCACTTTATTTCGGCTATTAGAAAGAACATCGTTTCTCCAAGGCACAATCAAGGTTCTACTGATAAATATGTTAATGGTAGGCTTGAAAGGCTCAAATGGTTCAAAGAATGCTCAAATCACATCCGAGATCACTCAATAACTCAATACTTCACTTTGCGAATTCCTAAGGTGTTCTAAAACCGAACATCATATGATATAGCATCAATTAACTCCACGTTTAAAAACACAAAATTTTCAACAAAAACAACACATAATTCATGAGTCTCAACAATGACTCGCTCCTAAATTAATCAAAATCTCACCAAAATTCAAGTATAGCTACAACAAGGCAAGTAATATCGTCATAAAACACTGGCCATCTTTCATCAGCAAAATACATCAATGCATTCAACTCAAACATTTTTTTTAAAGAAAACAATAAATAAACGAAAACGACTAAAAAGAAAAAAATCCTAAAGCATACAATCTAAAACATATAAACAACATAAAAAGTGTTTATCCACCCCCGAACTTAAAATTTACATTGTCCTCAATGTAATTAAAACGAAGTTTAAGGATAGAATACACCTTGATTAGTTGAAACGTCATCCACGTGTTGCACTCCTCCATCTCTTCTTCTTTCAAACAAACCTTTTTTTTCAATTTTTCGAAAAAAAAAATTTCCAAGGGTCTTTTGGACGGCCGTCTTATGTTTTGCCTTGATTTTGGGACGACCGTCTCAATATCCGAAGGTGCAAAACTCGTCGTAACCTCTCCGGACGTCCGTCTGGTATTTGGCTTGATTTTCGGACAGGCATCTGGTCTTTTTGTGTCCGTTTTCGACCTGAAAATTCAAAAATGATTAAATTACTAGATTGCAAGCTTATATATATTCTAAGAAAATTAAAATCAACTAAAAGTACGAAAAAATATGGAAAACAAAATGCTTGGGTCGCCTCCCAGGAAGGGCTAAGTTTTAAGTCTTCAAGTTGTAAATCTTCAGCCAAACTTTGTTTCTTAAAACTGCTATGTCCAATCCAAAGTCTTTTAGATTGCACATCCTTCCATTTGCTTTACTACATCTCTTTCAACCAATGCAGGACAGGATTGCAATATCCCAGTGTCCACATCCACCTTAGTTGGTACCCTTCTTTGTTAATAAGCAATCGGTACAATGCCAAGGTAGGATGTTCGTCATCCGCTAACTCAAATTGGTATACAAAAATCTCTAGTCGGCGTATAACCTCCACCATAAACATATTAGCATTCTTATTAACCACTACTGATGCCTTCAAATCCACATTTAGATCAACGATAAGGTCCACAACTAGAATATCATCAATCATTATATCCATCTCCTTCTTCTCTTGTTCTGAGGCATCTTCGGGGTTTAGCTCGATTGCCTTCTCTGATTCATCATGCTCAAGTGTCTTCGTATTTCTATTTCTCTCATATCGACACTAATTCCTGGACATAGAAGATTTTTTCTCACCGCAGGCTTCAATTCACCCGAATTTTCTTTGATATAACCATTGCCGATTTTGTCTGGAATATTTTCAAGAAACTCAGATTTTAATTTGAGCGTCATCTCTTCCAATTGTATCTCCATGTTTCGAAATGATGCTTGAGTGGATTTCATGAATTCGGCAATAAGGGATACCAAATCAAGCTGTTCATTAGTGGTTTGTTGCTGCGATGGATAATAATTTTGAAATCATAAAATTGTGGCTCTCTATGTTGAAACTCGTTGAAATATTGGTCATGGAAGCTTTGCACATGTGTTGGTGTAAGTGTTCCAATAACATCTGTTGGTAATTCCGATGAAATTCGTCGCTTTTGGTGATCCTCATCATTGATTGGTGTAATGATTTCCACCACATGCTGAACAAAACGTAGGCATATCATAGGTGTTTTGGAGGTATTCACCAGATGGAAGCCATTCATATCCCGTTTGAGGTGCCGGAACATTGTAACCAGACATGCATCAAAAACAAAACATCAAAATTAAAAGTAAAAATAAAAATAAAAATTAAATGGCTGAAGTAAGAAAAATTACTCAAATTTGATATTAGAATAAATAGATATTTTAGCCGTACCCCCTAGCAACGCCGCCAAAAACGGTTTGGGCTAAATACCCAACACGCAAGTGCACGTATCGCAAATAAGTAGTAATAGTGGACTCGTAAGAGTCGATGTCGATCCCACAGGGAATACTCAAATTACCTAATCCTAAGTACCAAATTCTAACAATTATGATTTTTATCCAGCCTCCGCAAGGTTGTCAAATTTAATAAACTAAATAATTAAACTTATTATGAAAGCAAATAAACGCGAGAAAATATCAATAAAAATAGATATAGGATTTTATCTCCCCCTTATGCGATAATTCATCACCCAATTAAACTTCTATCATGCAAGTTACGATTCCCGCGGATTATTAACCAAAGACACAAAATTACTTATAACCCGTTGTCGCGTGTATTATAAGTCTATATTCATAAATAGTTCACTATAGGTCTATGCAAACCAATTATTAATAAATCATTATCTAACAAGTCTCGTAAACGGCTACCAAAGGTGATACATGTATGTCTACGATAACACATACAATTAACACACTAATACTGTGCAAACTACTCGAAGGCTCTTCTATCATTGTTCTTATTATTAAAACGATCTGTCGATTCAATTCTAACAATAACACATAGCAACATAAATTATATAGATTCATGCACTAAATAAAACTAGATAGAAGAAATAATCATGGAATTTAAACTTGCATTATATCAGAAAAATAGGTTTGAATTACCACACAGGGTTTTATAAAATCCTAGAATAAAAACTTAGCTACTCGTAATTCTTATCATAAACAAAATAAATAAGAAAAACTATGCTTCAGTCTTCGTTATTCGCGTTTTGGTATGTATAATTTTGTGCTTGTGGTGTAGAGATTTGTTGCTTTTATAGGATTTTCTTCATAAGGAAGTAGTGAAAACCTAATAGGAATGAATTTCCGCCACTTTCCCCCATCAAGATTTGTTCTTCGATTTTGGCCATGTTGGAGTACGAATTTTGGAGTGTTGCGTGAAATAAAAATTGTAACCCTTGAAATTAGCTTTCCAATGCCGCCAAAATAAGCTGATTTGGAGTTCGTATGAGATATATATGCTCGAAATGGTGGACACTGCAAAAGTTGTGGCGAGATTCCTTCTTCCAGTTTGATTTATTTCCTTATTTGCAACTTTTTCTTTTCTTTTTATCATTATTCCTTCATGGACACTTAATTCTCGTTTTTCACCTATAAAACACAAAATCAATCAATTAAAGCACAAATATAATTAAATCTTAACAAAATATCCATGTAAAGTAAATGTATTGAGTGTAAAATCTACACTCAATACCGCCTATCATCCAAAAACCGACGGTCAATCCGAACGAACTATCAAAACTGTAGAAGATCTTCCCCGCGCTTGTATTCTCGACTTCGGAGGAAATTGGGAATCCCGCCTCCCACTAATCGAATTTGCCTACAACAATAGCTTTCAGTTGTCAATTGGAATGGCATCTTACGAAGCTCTTTACGGATGCAAGTGTAGGTCCCCGCTCCATTGGGACGAGATTGGCGAGAGAAAATTCCTTGGTCCCGACCTAGTCCAACAAACTGCGGAATAATCAAAAACATTCGAGAGAAAATGCGAATCGCCCAAGATCGGCAGCAAAGCAATGCCAATACTCGAAGAATAGATTTAGAGTTCGAATTCGGAGACTATGTATTCCTAAAAGTGGCACCTTTGAAAGGGATTATGCGTTTTGGGAAAAAAAGGGAAAATTAGCACCGTGCTTTATCGGTCCGTTCGAAATTCTTGACAAAGTTAGTACTCGAGCCTACCGACTAGCCTTACCACCCAATTTATCCAACTTTTGACAATGTATTTCACGTTTCAATGCTTCGTAAGTACATTCGCAGTCCGAACCACATATTTAAAACTGAACCAATCAAACTAAACCCTAACCTATCCTACGAAGAGAAACCTTCCCAAATACTTGACTCCAAAACCAAAACCCTTTGAAATAAATATTTAATCAATAATTTGCATGCCTTTCCGCTTGGCAATTAGTCATCATTTTCTCTAATCCTACACTCTAAAGAAGCTTAGTAAGATAAAGAGATACTCTCACTTCTTATTCTCCCAACACATAACCCCCCCTACCTGTCTTCATCCCCCGTCACCACCGAAGCCACCATCTCCACCATCGGCCTCTTCCTTCTTCCACCTCACCACCATTTTTCAAAGAAATCCTAACATCAAGATGAAAGTCCCCTATTTAACTATAGGCTTAGAGTACACCAAAAAAATCATAAAAACCTCTTGTCTTCTCACGGGAGAAAACAACACCTCACACTCTTAGAAGCTCATACCCTCTCTTTCACCATCAAGGTTGCTTGGCTCGATTTTGGTATTTGAAGCACTCTCCCTTCGAGTGTTTTCTTTTCTTCGGCTAATAGGTAAGAAATCTCGATTTCTTGCTGCGATTAAAGGGTGTCAATCTCCCCTCCTTTAAAAGCATGAATGTTTTTTGTTTCTTAACTTTTTTTAATACCTATTTAACCATTATTAGTAAGTTATTATATATGTATGTATTACTTATGGTTATTTAATTAAAAAAAATATTTATATTGCAATCAATACATCCAGTTAATATATTGGTACCTTACTGCTCTCTCGATCCCTCTCATTTTCTTATTCTTTTATTTAACACATAGAGAAAATATAAAAGGTTGGGAAATTTGTATTCCATTTATTGGAGAAATCAAATTCGACTAGGATATGTGAATGATCATAAAATGATTTTTTTAATAATCCGTAAAATATTTTTAGTTGTGTGCTTAGTTTCATGATTTACATCTCAAACCTCTAGAATGTATTTATTTATTATTGTTTTAACTGATATAAATTTATAGCTTTTATTTTAATGAAATATGTTAAGTAAATAAACATCTTTAATAATAAAGAAATTATATGAAACTTCTATAACCCGTAAAATGAAACTACATTTGATTTAGTATGTCTTCATAATATTTTTTTATGAAAAAAATATGATAAGATCGATGATACTTTCATAAATGATGTGCATGTGACAAAACAAATTGAATGATATTACGAAACAAAAAATTAAAATTTCGGTAGTAATATATCTATTTTGATATTTAGCTTATATCTTATATTCTTTGGGCTTTATTGGATTTACCACCCACGTGTTTACTCTAATTGTTAAAAAAATCCCCGTGTTATAAATATTATCAAAAAAACATCGGGAATTCAATTACCCTTAAAACATATTATTAAGGAGGTTGTGAGCTAAAAAAATGCATAAGAAGAGTTTTGATTTCTTACATTTATAACACAAGTAGTTTTTACCAATTCAGTATAATATAGGGTTACTAAATGCAACATAAAGTGTTCAACACGCTTTGTTAGATGGCATGACTTGCAGCTGTTGATTGATTATTTAAAACTATTAGATCCCATTTGCCAAGTGTGCTCCCAAGATGTGAGTTCACTTTCTAAGGAAATTAGATCCTTAAATTCGAGCTCACATGAGCTCTCTATGTTTTGTTCTCTTTCTTTCTTAACATATAATGTTTTAGTCAAATAAAAAATATGATTACCGACCTTTCGAAAACCTCTCTCACATAATTAGGGTATTCAACAAGCAGATAAATATTCGTAAATTTTTAATGGTTAAAAAAATTGTTTTCATGTTTAAAGTTACTGTTTAGTAATTCTGTGCGTTGGCTGTTTTCATTGCTTTGCCTAACATAAACACGTTTTATTGTTTACAAATATTTTTTTAAAATATAATTTTTTTTGTTGGTCAAAGACCTTCCGAAAAAACAAGTCCCATACGTTGAAGTTATCTTTAACAAAGTTTGTAAATTAATATAAATTAATTAAAAGAAATGGATCATGGACGTATATGGAAAGTATCAAAGTTAAATTACATGGAACATCAATATAGGGATTGAATTGTTATTCATATTATAGAAATGTGAAGTGTGAACCAAATTTAGGGTGGAAATCGTACGGAACGAATCGGAAGTGGCTTTTTCGAAAAAAATTCCATTTTTTTTTCAGAAGTTAATATGGGTTCTAATTTCCGTTCAAAAAAATCAGAATTCAAAAATCCATTCTGATTTTGAAATGCCTCGGAATCGGTATAATTTCGTAAATTGTAGAAATTGCATTAATTTATAACCTCTTCAAACAAATTCCCACATAATGAGAATTTTCACATTGTTTTCACTCTTTTTTCGGAATTTTCTAGCGAAATGCATGAAAATCCAAAAAAGAATTCAACAAAATGCAATAAATAAAACCACACGTAGAAAAAATAATATGCAACATAAAGTTTGTGATATAAGAAAAAATGTACCACATAGTTATAATACAAATTAATTTTTTTATGGTTTTTAGTTTCTTTGGCCCTTATCATACTTTTCAAATAAAATATAACACACGTACATTATATTATGGAATTAGAAAAATATATCATAAAATTATATTATATATTTCAAAAAACAATCAAAATATTCGAAACTAAAATCGGATCAAAAATTGAAATTTTTGGTAACTTTATATACAACTCCATTTTCGTGCCAAAAAAATGGAAAAATTGGAAACAAAATGAAAAATACGGTTCTAAATTCAGATATTTTCGAATCGGAATCGGCGGTGTTCCCAAATTCTATTCCGACACCCTAAACCACACTACAATTTTTACTTTTCTTTTTCCTTTATTTTATTTTATGAAACATATGTATGAAAATAGGATTTTGGTCGTCATATGTCCGATGATTTTAGAACTATTAAAATATGTATTGAAATGATTTTTAATGATGTTAATTATAAACATATTAAGATTTCCCACTAGCTTATCAGCAAATCAATTTAATTAACTGTTGAATCTTTAGTGTATTAAAAATTAAAATATTTAACAAGGATCACCTAATTAATTTGCTAAAATTAATATTATCCATTTATCTACTCTTTTATTTAATAATAAAATTTATATATTATTTAAAATATATATTAAACGTTGTATATTAATGTACATTTTGGTAGAACTTTATACATAATATACAAAATAATATATTTTGAGTTAATTAAGAATAATTTAATTTATACTTAATAATTTATTCATATCCTAAACTTTTCTATTATACACATAAGATTTTAAGAGAAACCAGATCATTTTAACCATTAACGTGGACAACATCCCGTACAAAGATTATATTAGTGGACAAACATTTAAAATTTATTTAATTTTATTCCAATATTTAAGTTGATCATTCATATTATACAATAAATAGAAACTTATTATATATAAATTTAATCATATATTATTTTATTT